>CASGHW010000192.1:0-72496 GCA_949320155.1 Melangyna quadrimaculata
GCTATGGATAGCTACTGAAAAACTAGTTAAGCGTTTAAGCGAAAATGACGTCATAGCCTTATTTGCGGAACTGTAGGCATCCAAAGTCATACAAGCCTTCATAACTCAAAAAAATAACTTTGAATGCAAATATCTCGAAAACTAGACCTTATAAAAGGGTTTGCTTTGGATGTGCTGGTTGCATTTGACAAAACCTTTCTATATATGTACGTTTCAATGAGTTCCAGAGACTTTCGTAAAAAAATCAATTTTTAGTGATAAGGGGGTAGTCCATGCTTTTTTTCGAAAATCGAAAAGTTGAGTTTTGAACGACAATGCAAAGACCTGCCCGTTATCTGTTCAACAACGCTAACCGCAACCTCTTACGAGCTTTATTTTGGAAGTTATGGCCATATTAAGATTTTTAGTTTTTGGGTTGAAACAAGAAAGATTAACTTTGAATCAAAATTCCTCTGCAACCAGAGCCCACAAAATGCTCTAGTTTTCAGCAATGGATAGCTTTCCAAAAACTGATTAAGCGGTTAATAAACCGCAAGGCCTTCCGAGCCTTATTTGTGGAACTGTAGACATCCAAAGTCATGCAAACTTTCAAAACTCAAAAAAATCGATTTTAATGGATTTACTTTGAATTAAGATATCTCCTCAACCAGACCTCCTAGAATGTTCTAGTTTTCAGCTATGGATAGCTACTGAAAAACTAGTTAAGCGTTTTGCAAGCGAAAATGACGTCATAGCCTTATTTGCGGAACTGTAGGCATCCAAAGTCATACAAGCCTTCATAACTCAAAAAAATAACTTTGAATGCAAATATCTCGAAAACTAGACCTTATAAAAGGGTTTGCTTTGGATGTGCTGGTTGCATTTGACAAAACCTTTCTATATATGTACGTTTCAATGAGTTCCAGAGACTTTCGTAAAAAAATCAATTTTTAGTGATAAGGGGGTAGTCCATGCTTTTTTTCGAAAATCGAAAAGTTGAGTTTTGAACGGCAATGCAAAGACCTGACCGTTATCTGTTCAACAACGCTAACCGCAACCTCTTACGAGCTTTATTTTGGAAGTTATGGCCATATTAAGATTTTTAGTTTTTGGGTTGAAACAAGAAAGATTAACTTTGAATCAAAATTCCTCTGCAACCAGAGCCCACAAAATGCTCTAGTTTTCAGCAATGGATAGCTCTCCAAAAACTGATTAAGCGGTTAATAAACCGCAAGGCCTTCCGAGCCTTATTAGTGGAACTGTAGACATCCAAAGTCACGCAAACTTTCAAAACTCAAAAAAATCGATTTTAATGGATTTACTTTGAATTAAGATATCTCCGCAACCAGACCTCCTAGAATGTTCTAGTTTTCAGCTATCGATAGCAACTGAAAACTTGTTTAGCGTTTTGCAAGCGAAAATGACGTCATAGCCTTATTTGCGGAACTGTAGGCATCCAAAGTCATACAAACCTTCATAACTCAAAAAATAACTTTGAATGCAAATATCTCGAAAACTAGACCTTATAAAAGGGTTTGCTTTGGATGTGCTGGTTGCATTTGACAAAACCTTTCTATATATGTTCGTTTCAATGAGTTCCAGAGACTTTCGTAAAAAAATCAATTTTTAGTGATAAGGGGGTAGTCCATGCTTTTTTTCGAAATCGATTGGAAAAAAAAAGTTGAGTTTTGAACGGCAATGCAAAGACCTGACCGTTATCTGTTCAACAACGTTAACCGCAACCTCTTACGAGCTTTATTTTGGAAGTTATGGCCATTTTAAGATTTTTAGTTTTTGGGTTGAAACAAGAAAGATTAACTTTGAATCAAAATTCCTCTGCAACCAGAGCCCACAAAATGCTCTAGTTTTCAGCAATGGATAGCTCTCCAAAAACTGATTAAGCGGTTAATAAACCGCAAGGCCTTCCGAGCCTTATTTGTGGAACTGTAGACATCCAAAGTCATGCAAACTTTCAAAAGACCTGACCATTATCTGTTCAACAACGCTAACCGCAACCTCTTACGAGCTTTATTTTGGAAGTTATGGCCATTTTAAGATTTTTAGTTTTTGGGTTTAAACAAGAAAGATTAACTTTGAATCAAAATTCCTCTGCAACCAGAGCCCACAAAATGCTCTAGTTTTCAGCAATGGATAGCTCTCTAAAAACTGATTAAGCGGTTAATAAACCGCAAGGCCTTCCGAGCCTTATTTGTGGAACTGTAGACATCCAAAGTCATGCAAACTTTCAAAACTCAAAAAAATCGATTTTAATGGATTTACTTTGAATTAAGATATCTCCGCAACCAGACCTCCTAGAATGTTCTAGTTTTCTAGTTTTATAAAAGGGTTTGCTTTGGATGTGCTGGTTGCATTTGACAAAACCTTTCTATATATGTACGTTTCAATGAGTTCCAGAGACTTTCGTAAAAAAATGAATTTTTAGTGATAAGGGGGTAGTCCATGCTTTTTTCGAAAATCGATTTGAAAAAAAAAAGTTGAGTTTTGAACGGCAATGCAAAGACCTGACCGTTATCTGTTCAACAACGCTAACCGCAACCTCTTACGAGCTTTATTTTGGAAGTTATGGCCATTTTAAGATTTTTAGTTTTTGGGTTGAAACAAGAAAGATTAACTTTGAATCAAAATTCCTCTGCAACCAGAGCCCACAAAATGCTCTAGTTTTCAGCAATGGATAGCTCTCCAAAAACTGATTAAGCGGTTAATAAACCGCAAGGCCTTCCGAGCCTTATTTGTGGAACTGTAGACATCCAAAGTCATGCAAACTTTCAAAACTCAAAAAAATCGATTTTAATGGATTTACTTTGAATTAAGATATCTCCGCAACCAGACCTCCTAGAATGTTCTAGTTTTCAGCTATGGATAGCTACTGAAAAACTAGTTAAGCGTTTGCAAGCGAAAATGACGTCATAGCCTTATTTGCGGAACTGTAGGCATCCAAAGTCATACAAGCCTTCATAACTCAAAAAAATAACGTTGAATGCAAATATCTCGAAAACTAGACCTTATAAAAGGGTTTGCTTTGGATGTGCTGGTTGCATTTGACAAAACCTTTCTATATATTTACGTTTCAATAGGTTCCAGAGACTTTCGTAAAAAAATCAATTTTTAGTGATAAGGGGGTAGTCCATGTTTTTTTTCGAAAATCGATTGGAAAAAAAAAAGTTGAGTTTTGAACGGCAATGCAAAGACCTGACCGTTATCTGTTCAACAACGTTAACCGCAACCTCTTACGAGCTTTATTTTGGAAGTTATGGCCATTTTAAGATTTTTAGTTTTTGGGTTGAAACAAGAAAGATTAACTTTGAATCAAAATTCCTCTGCAACCAGAGCCCACAAAATGCTCTAGTTTTCAGCAATGGATAGCTCTCCAAAAACTGATTAAGCGGTTAATAAACCGCAAGGCCTTCCGAGCCTTATTTGTGGAACTGTAGACATCCAAAGTCATGCAAACTTTCAAAAGACCTGACCATTATCTATTCAACAACGCTAACCGCAACCTCTTACGAGCTTTATTTTGGAAGTTATGGCCATTTTAAGATTTTTAGTTTTTGGGTTTAAACAAGAAAGATTAACTTTGAATCAAAATTCCTCTGCAACCAGAGCCCACAAAATGCTCTAGTTTTCAGCAATGGATAGCTCTCTAAAAACTGATTAAGCGGTTAATAAACCGCAAGGCCTTCCGAGCCTTATTTGTGGAACTGTAGCCATCCAAAGTCATGCAAACTTTCAAAACTCAAAAAAATCGATTTTAATGGATTTACTTTGAATTAAGATATCTCCGCAACCAGACCTCCTAGAATGTTCTAGTTTTCTAGTTTTATAAAAGGGTTTGCTTTGGATGTGCTGGTTGCATTTGACAAAACCTTTCTATATATGTACGTTTCAATGAGTTCCAGAGACTTTCGTAAAAAAATGAATTTTTAGTGATAAGGGGGTAGTCCATGCTTTTTTTCGAAAATCGATTTGAAAAAAAAAGTTGAGTTTTGAACGGCAATGCAAAGACCTGACCGTTATCTGTTCAACAACGTTAACCGCAACCTCTTACGAGCTTTATTTTGGAAGTTATGGCCATTTTAAGATTTTTAGTTTTTGGGTTGAAACAAGAAAGATTAACTTTGAATCAAAATTCCTCTGCAACCAGAGCCCACAAAATGCTCTAGTTTTCAGTAATGGATAGCTCTTCAAAAACTGATTAAGCGGTTAATAAACCGCAAGGCCTTCCGAGCCTTATTTGTGGAACTGTAGACATCCAAAGTCATGCAAACTTTCAAAACTAAAAAAAATCGATTTTAATGGATTTACTTTGAATTAAGATATCTCCGCAACCAGACCTCCTAGAATGTTCTAGTTTTCAGCTATCGATAGCAACTGAAAAACTTGTTTAGCGTTTTGCAAGCGAAAATGACGTCATAGCCTTATTTGCGGAACTGTAGGCATCCAAAGTCATACAAACCTTCATAACTCAAAAAATAACTTTGAATGCAAATATCTCGAAAACTAGACCTTATAAAAGGGTTTGCTTTGGATGTGCTGGTTGCATTTGACAAAACCTTTCTATATATGTTCGTTTCAATGAGTTCCAGAGACTTTCGTAAAAAAATCAATTTTTAGTGATAAGGGGGTAGTCCATGCTTTTTTTCGAAAATCGATTGGAAAAAAAAAGTTGAGTTTTGAACGGCAATGCAAATACCTGACCGTTATCTGTTCAACAACGCTAACCGCAACCTCTTACGAGCTTTATTTTGGAAGTTATGGCCATATTAAGATTTTTAGTTTTTGGGTTGAAACAAGAAAGATTAAATTTGAATCGAAATTCCTCTGCAACCAGAGCCCACAAAATGCTCTAGTTTTCAGCAGTGAATAGCTCTCCAAAAACTGATTAAGCGGTTAATAAACCGCAAGGCCTTCCGAGCCTTATTTGTGGAACTGTAGACATCCAAAGTCATGCAAACTTTCAAAACTCAAAAAAATCGATTATAATGGATTTACTTTGAATTAAGATATCTCCGCAACCAGACCTCCTAGAATATTCTAGTTTTCAGCTATGGATAGCTACTGAAAAACTAGTTAAGCGTTATGGAAGCGAAAATGAAGTCATAGCCTTATTTGCGGAGCTGTAGGCATCCAAAGTCATACAAGCCTTCATAACTCAAAAAAATAACTTTGATTGCAAATATCTCGAAAACTAGACCTTATAAAAGGGTTTGCTTTGGATGTGCTGGTTGCATTTGACAAAACCTTTCTATATATTTACGTTTCAATGAGTTCCAGAGACTTTCGTAAAAAAATGAATTTTTAGTGATAAGGGGGTAGTCCATGCTTTTTTTCGAAAATCGATTTGAAAAAAAAAGTTGAGTTTTGAACGGCAATGCAAAGACCTGACCGTTATCTGTTCAACAACGTTAACCGCAACCTCTTACGAGCTTTATTTTGGAAGTTATGGCCATTTTAAGATTTTTAGTTTTTGGGTTGAAACAAGAAAGATTAACTTTGAATCAAAATTCCTCTGCAACCAGAGCCCACAAAATGCTCTAGTTTTCAGTAATGGATAGCTCTTCAAAAACTGATTAAGCGGTTAATAAACCGCAAGGCCTTCCGAGCCTTATTTGTGGAACTGTAGACATCCAAAGTCATGCAAACTTTCAAAAGACCTGACCATTATCTATTCAACAACGCTAACCGCAACCTCTTACGAGCTTTATTTTGGAAGTTATGGCCATTTTAAGATTTTTAGTTTTTGGGTTTAAACAAGAAAGATTAACTTTGAATCAAAATTCCTCTGCAACCAGAGCCCACAAAATGCTCTAGTTTTCAGCAATGGATAGCTCTCTAAAAACTGATTAAGCGGTTAATAAACCGCAAGGCCTTCCGAGCCTTATTTGTGGAACTGTAGACATCCAAAGTCATGCAAACTTTCAAAACTCAAAAAAATCGATTTTAATGGATTTACTTTGAATTAAGATATCCCCGCAACCAGACCTCCTAGAATGTTCTAGTTTTCTAGTTTTATAAAAGGGTTTGCTTTGGATGTGCTGGTTGCATTTGACAAAACCTTTCTATATATGTACGTTTCAATGAGTTCCAGAGACTTTCGTAAAAAAATGAATTTTTAGTGATAAGGGGGTAGTTCCATGCTTTTTTTCGAAAATCGATTTGAAAAAAAAAGTTGAGTTTTGAACGGCAATGCAAAGACCTGACCGTTATCTGTTCAACAACGCTAACCGCAACCTCTTACGAGCTTTATTTTGGAAGTTATGGCCATTTTAAGATTTTTAGTTTTTGGGTTGAAACAAGAAAGATTAACTTTGAATCAAAATTCCTCTGCAACCAGAGCCCACAAAATGCTCTAGTTTTCAGCAATGGATAGCTCTCCAAAAACTGATTAAGCGGTTAATAAACCGCAAGGCCTTCCGAGCCTTATTTGTGGAACTGTAGACATCCAAAGTCATGCAAACTTTCAAAAGACCTGACCATTATCTATTCAACAACGCTAACCGCAACCTCTTACGAGCTTTATTTTGGAAGTTATGGCCATTTTAAGATTTTTAGTTTTTGGGTTTAAACAAGAAAGATTAACTTTGAATCAAAATTCCTCTGCAACCAGAGCCCACAAAATGCTCTAGTTTTCAGCAATGGATAGCTCTCTAAAAACTGATTAAGCGGTTAATAAACCGCAAGGCCTTCCGAGCCTTATTTGTGGAACTGTAGACATCCAAAGTCATGCAAACTTTCAAAACTCAAAAAAATCGATTTTAATGGATTTACTTTGAATTAAGATATCTCCGCAACCAGACCTCCTAGAATGTTCTAGTTTTCTAGTTTTATAAAAGGGTTTGCTTTGGATGTGCTGGTTGCATTTGACAAAACCTTTCTATATATGTACGTTTCAATGAGTTCCAGAGACTTTCGTAAAAAAATGAATTTTTAGTGATAAGGGGGTAATCCATGCTTTTTTTCGAAAATCGATTTGAAAAAAAAAGTTGAGTTTTGAACGGCAATGCAAAGACCTGACCGTTATCTGTTCAACAACGTTAACCGCAACCTCTTACGAGCTTTATTTTGGAAGTTATGGCCATTTTAAGATTTTTAGTTTTTGGGTTGAAACAAGAAAGATTAACTTTGAATCAAAATTCCTCTGCAACCAGAGCCCACAAAATGCTCTAGTTTTCAGTAATGGATAGCTCTTCAAAAACTGATTAAGCGGTTAATAAACCGCAAGGCCTTCCGAGCCTTATTTGTGGAACTGTAGACATCCAAAGTCATGCAAACTTTCAAAACTAAAAAAAATCGATTTTAATGGATTTACTTTGAATTAAGATATCTCCGCAACCAGACCTCCTAGAATGTTCTAGTTTTCAGCTATCGATAGCAACTGAAAAACTTGTTTAGCGTTTTGCAAGCGAAAATTACGTCATAGCCTTATTTGCGGAACTGTAGGCATCCAAAGTCATACAAACCTTCATAACTCAAAAAATAACTTTGAATGCAAATATCTCGAAAACTAGACCTTATAAAAGGGTTTGCTTTGGATGTGCTGGTTGCATTTGACAAAACCTTTCTATATATGTTCGTTTCAATGAGTTCCAGAGACTTTCGTAAAAAAATCAATTTTTAGTGATAAGGGGTAGTCCATGCTTTTTTTCGAAAATCGATTGGAAAAAAAAAGTTGAGTTTTGAACGGCAATGCAAATACCTGACCGTTATCTGTTCAACAACGCTAACCGCAACCTCTTACGAGCTTTATTTTGGAAGTTATGGCCATATTAAGATTTTTAGTTTTTGGGTTGAAACAAGAAAGATTAAATTTGAATCGAAATTCCTCTGCAACCAGAGCCCACAAAATGCTCTAGTTTTCAGCAGTGAATAGCTCTCCAAAAACTGATTAAGCGGTTAATAAACCGCAAGGCCTTCCGAGCCTTATTTGTGGAACTGTAGACATCCAAAGTCATGCAAACTTTCAAAACTCAAAAAAATCGATTATAATGGATTTACTTTGAATTAAGATATCTCCGCAACCAGACCTCCTAGAATATTCTAGTTTTCAGCTATGGATAGCTACTGAAAAACTAGTTAAGCGTTATGGAAGCGAAAATGAAGTCATAGCCTTATTTGCGGAGCTGTAGGCATCCAAAGTCATACAAGCCTTCATAACTCAAAAAAATAACTTTGAATGCAAATATCTCGAAAACTAGACCTTATAAAAGGGTTTGCTTTGGATGTGCTGGTTGCATTTGACAAAACCTTTCTATATATTTACGTTTCAATGGGTTCCAGAGACTTTCGTAAAAAAATCAATTTTTAGTGATAAGGGGGTAGTCCATGCTTTTTTTCGAAAATCGATTGGAAAAAAAAAGAATTTTTAGTGATAAGGGGGTAGTCCATGCTTTTTTTCGAAAATCGATTTGAAAAAAAAAAGTTGAGTTTTGAACGGCAATGCAAAGACCTGACCGTTATCTGTTCAACAACGTTAACCGCAACCTCTTACGAGCTTTATTTTGGAAGTTATGGCCATTTTAAGATTTTTAGTTTTTGGGTTGAAACAAGAAAGATTAACTTTGAATCAAAATTCCTCTGCAACCAGAGCCCACAAAATGCTCTAGTTTTCAGCAATGGATAGCTCTTCAAAAACTGATTAAGCGGTTAATAAACCGCAAGGCCTTCCGAGCCTTATTTGTGGAACTGTAGACATCCAAAGTCATGCAAACTTTCAAAACTAAAAAAAATCGATTTTAATGGATTTACTTTGAATTAAGATATCTCCGCAACCAGACCTCCTAGAATGTTCTAGTTTTCAGCTATCGATAGCAACTGAAAAACTTGTTTAGCGTTTTGCAAGCGAAAATGACGTCATAGCCTTATTTGCGGAACTGTAGGCATCCAAAGTCATACAAACCTTCATAACTCAAAAAATAACTTTGAATGCAAATATCTCGAAAACTAGACCTTATAAAAGGGTTTGCTTTGGATGTGCTGGTTGCATTTGACAAAACCTTTCTATATATTTACGTTTCAATGGGTTCCAGAGACTTTCGTAAAAAAATCAATTTTTAGTGATAAGGGGGTAGTCCATGCTTTTTTACGAAAATCGATTGGAAAATTTACGTTTCAATGGGTTCCAGAGACTTTCGTAAAAAAATCAATTTTTAGTGATAAGGGGGTAGTCCATGCTTTTTTTCGAAAATCGATTGGAAAAAAAAAGAATTTTTAGTGATAAGGGGGTAGTCCATGCTTTTTTTCGAAAATCGATTTGAAAAAAAAAGTTGAGTTTTGAACGGCAATGCAAAGACCTGACCGTTATCTGTTCAACAACGTTAACCGCAACCTCTTACGAGCTTTATTTTGGAAGTTATGGCCATTTTGAGATTTTTAGTTTTTGGGTTGAAACAAGAAAGATTAACTTTGAATCAAAATTCCTCTGCAACCAGAGCCCACAAAATGCTCTAGTTTTCAGCAATGGATAGCTCTTCAAAAACTGATTAAGCGGTTAATAAACCGCAAGGCCTTCCGAGCCTTATTTGTGGAACTGTAGACATCCAAAGTCATGCAAACTTTCAAAACTAAAAAAAATCGATTTTAATGGATTTACTTTGAATTAAGATATCTCCGCAACCAGACCTCCTAGAATGTTCTAGTTTTCAGCTATCGATAGCAACTGAAAAACTTGTTTAGCGTTTTGCAAGCGAAAATGACGTCATAGCCTTATTTGCGGAACTGTAGGCATCCAAAGTCATACAAACCTTCATAACTCAAAAAATAACTTTGAATGCAAATATCTCGAAAACTAGACCTTATAAAAGGGTTTGCTTTGGATGTGCTGGTTGCATTTGACAAAACCTTTCTATATATTTACGTTTCAATGGGTTCCAGAGACTTTCGTAAAAAAATCAATTTTTAGTGATAAGGGGGTAGTCCATGCTTTTTTACGAAAATCGATTGGAAAAAAAAGTTGAGTTTTAAACGGCAATGCAAAGACCTGACCGTTATCTGTTCAACAACGTTAACCGCAACCTCTTACGAGCTTTATTTTGGAAGTTATGGCCACTTTAAGATTTTTAGTTTTTGGGTTGAATCGAAATTCCTCTGCAACCAGAGCCCACAAAATGCTCTTGTTTCCAGCAATGGATAGCTCTCCAAAAACTGATTAAGCGGTTAATAAACCGCAAGGCCTTCCGAGCCTTATTTGTGGAACTGTAGACATCCAAAGTCATGCAAACTTTCAAAACTCAAAAAAATCGATTTTAATGGATTTACTTTGAATTAAGATATCTCCGCAACCAGACCTCGTAGAATGTTCTAGTTTTCAGCTATGGATAGCTACTGAAAAACTAGTTAAGGGTTTTGCAAGCAAAAATGACGTCATAGCCTTATTTGCGGAACTGTAGGCATCCAAAGTCATACAAGCCTTCATAACTCAAAAAAATAACTTTGAATGCAAATATCTCGAAAACTAGACCTTATAAAAGGGTTTGCTTTGGATGTGCTGGTTGCATTTGACAAAACCTTTCTATATATTTACGTTTCAATGGGTTCCAGAGACTTTCGTAAAAAAAATCAATTTTTAGTGATAAGGGGGTAGTCCATGCTTTTTTTCGAAAATCGATTGGAAAAAAAAAAAGTTGAGTTTTGAACGGCAATGCAAAGACCTGACCGTTATCTGTTCAACAACGCTAACCGCAACCTCTTACGAGCTTTATTTTGGAAGTTATGGCCATATTAAGATTTTTAGTTTTTGGGTTGAAACAAGAAAGATTAACTTTGAATCAAAATTCCTCTGCAACCAGAGCCCACAAAATGCTCTAGTTTTCAGCAATGGATAGCTCTCCAAAAACTGATTAAGTGGTTAATAAACCGCAAGGCCTTCCGAGCCTTATTTGTGGAACTGTAGACATCCAAAGTCATGCAAACTTTCAAAACTCAAAAAAATCGATTTTAATGGATTTACTTTGAATTAAGATATCTCCGCAACCAGACCTCCTAGAATGTTCTAGTTTTCAGCTATGGATAGCTACTGAAAAACTAATTAAGCGTTTTGCAAGCAAAAATGACGTCATAGCCTTATTTGCGGAACTGTAGGCATCCAAAGTCATACAAGCCTTCATAACTCAAAAAAATAAATTTGAATGCAAATATCTCGAAAACTAGACCTTATAAAAGGGTTTGCTTTGGATGTGCTGGTTGCATTTGACAAAACCTTTCTATATATTTACGTTTCAATGGGTTCCAGAGACTTTTTAAGCAATGGATAGCTTTCCAAAAACTGATTAAGCGGTTAATAAACCGCAAGGCCTTCCGAGCCTTATTTGTGGAACTGTAGACATCCAAAGTCATGCAAACTTTCAAAACTCAAAAAAATCGATTTTAATGGATTTACTTTGAATTAAGATATCTCCGCAACCAGACCTCCTAGAATGTTCTAGTTTTCAACTATGGATAGCTACTGAAAAAATAGTTTAGCGTTTTGCAAGCGAAAATGACGTCATAGCCTTATTTGTGGAACTGTAGGCATCCAAAGTCATACAAGCCTTCATAACTCAAAAAAATAACTTTGAATGCAAATATCTCGAAAACTAGACCTTATAAAAGGGTTTGCTTTGGATGTGCTGGTTGCATTTGACAAAACCTTTCTATATATTTACATTTCAATGGGTTCCAGAGACTTTCGTCAAAAAATGAATTTTTAGTGATAAGGGGGTAGTCCATGCTTTTTTTCGAAAATCTATTGGAAAAAAAAGTTGAGTTTTGAACGGCAATGCAAAGACCTGACCGTTATCTGTTCAACAACGCTAACCGCAACCTCTTACGAGCTTTATTTTGGAAGTTATGGCCATATTAAGATTTTAAGTTTTTGGGTTGAAACAAGAAAGATTAACTTTGAATCAAAATTCCTCTGCAACTAGAGCCCACAAAATGCTCTAGTTTTCAGCAATGGATAGCTCTCCAAAAACTGATTAAGCGGTTAATAAACCGCAAGGCCTTCCGAGCCTTATTTGTGGAACTGTAGACATCCAAAGTCATGCAAACTTTCAAAACTCAAAAAAATCGATTTTAATGGATTTTTTTTTGATTGAGCGCGCACTAAAGGGATTTGGCTTCCTTTAAATTTTTAAACACAGTGCGAGCGTTGTGAAAATAGGGAAGGATTTAAGAGGAGATACCGATGCACATTGGTTTTGAACCTCTGAATATTAAAATGGTCGGGAAAGATAGAACCGGGTAAAGCATTCCACATTCGGGTAGTGCGGCTAAAAAAAGAATCTCTATACTTGACAGTACGTCCGAAGTTGGACTCGAGGGTAATCTGATGTGCATTCCTAGAGGTACGAGTATTACGGTTAAATTGTCTTAGGGGAGGAATGCAGCTGGCTATTTCACTAGAACAGTGTTTATAAAAGTAACGGTAAAATAATGTTAGACATGAAACATCGCGGCGGTGTTCGAGGGATGCAAATGTTTCTGTTATATTTCTGTCACCTATCATTTTCAAAGCTCTTTTTTGAATCCTATCTAAGATACTCAAGTGGGTTATTGGGGCACCTGCCCAAATATGAGAATTGTACTCAAGTTTCGGACGGATAAATGCTTTATAGGTTACAGCCAGATCAGAAGGGGAGACAAATTTCTTGCATCGCCGAAGAAGACCTAAGCACTTAGCAGCATTTTTGGCGACGTCGAATATGTGTTCATTCCATAGAAGGTGGTCTGTTATACACATACTGAGGACTGAAAGCTTTCCGGTTTCCTCAATACAAGTGCCGCTCATGGATAGCGGCATGGGAGGTGTGTTTCGTTTTGACGACAGAAGACAGCATTGAGTTTTCGAAGCATTAAATTCTACGTGGTTTTTGATTCCCCATTGGACAATGCTGTCGAGATCAGAATTTAATGAGCTAATCATACGCTGCCGTTCTAGGTCCACATCCGAAGGACATGGATGTGAATCTGAAAACGAATATGAGAAGCTGAGGGTGCTGTCGTCAGCGAAACAGTTTAATGGATTAGAAGTTTCAGACAAAAGATCATTTATGAATATAAGGAAGAGAGTCTGAGACAAAACGGAGCCCTGGGGCACACCAGCATTTATTTTGTGAATTTCAGACTTGAAACCGTCCAATACAACTTGTATTGAACGGTCCGAAAGGTAATTTCTAATCCAACGAAGAAGAGATTCATCGAAACCAAATGCGCGCATTTTCGATAAGAGAGCTTGGTGCCAAACTCTATCAAACGCTTTTGAAATATCAAGTGCAATAATCTTACTTTCTCCAAAACGATGTAAAGATTTGTTCCACTGTTCGGTGAGATATACCATCAGATCACCAGTGGACCTATTGCTACGAAAGCCGTACTGCCGGTCATTAAGAAGCTTTCGTTCTTCAAGATATTTCTTGAGCTGAAAACTAATCAGCGTTTCCATGACCTTGGAAAGAAGGGACGTTAATGCAATTGGCCGATAGTTTGAGGGTGAAGAAGATACGCCTTTTTTAGGGACAGGCTGGACAAACGCTGTTTTCCATCCACTCGGAAAGAGACCAGTAGAATAGGACAGATGGAAAAGCTTACGCAGTGGTTTTGCCAGCGTTGAAGAACACCTCTTCAGAACAATGGGAGGGATACTATCTGGGCCAGCGGATTTGTGTATGTCGAGGTCTTTTAGAACTCTAGCAACTGCACGAGTGCGAAAGAAGATTTGACCCATAGAATCGTTTACGCTCTCAAGTACAGGCGGAGTTATATCACTTGCTGGCAGCGTCGAATTAACAGCAAACTGTGCTGCAAGCAAATTGGCTTTATCTTGCGAGCTGACAGCAGGTGTGTCGTTGAAGACGATTGTTGGAACCGAAGACGAAGTAGTTTTTCGAATATTTTTACAAATGACCAAAAATTTTTACTACTATTGGGACATTGTAGTATTTTTTGCCTTAATTTATGGTCATGCAAAAATTTGGTTCGTGAATATGAGCGTTACAGGTCTTCCTGGCTTGTTGAAACTTCTTCCGGTTTTCCTCAGTAGGGTTGGCTTTGTAACTACGGAAACTTACTTCTCTGACCCTTATAACCTCTTTACAGCTCGAATCAAACCATGAGTTTTCTTTGGGTTTGATAGATTTCACCCTATTCGGGATAAAATTTCTCATTCCACAAAGAATTAAGTTTGTTATCATATCTGCACTGGCATCTACGTCACTATCGAGGAAGCACAGTGACCAGTTAAAGTTACTGAAGAAACCGTTGAGACCGTCCCAATTGGCTTTCTCGTATTGCCAAACGGTTCTCGTTGGTACTTTCTCTTTAACTGAGTTTTGTTGGCACGAGAAATTAGCAGATATGACACAATGGTCTGATGTGCCTAGAGGCGATAATACACTAACAGTGTATTTATCAGGGTCAGAGGTAAGAAACAAGTCAAGTGTGTTGGCGGATTGACCTGCAACATCAGGGATTCGAGTTGGCTCGTCAACAAGCTGAGTCAGGTGGTTTAACTCAGCAAAGAGCTCAACATACCTTCCTTCGGGTGTTGTCTGGCCAGAAAAGCGAAGCCAACTAGAATTGTGTACATTGAAATCGCCCGCAATGACGATTTCAGTGTGAGGATAATGGGCAACAATTCTTTGGATGGAGTCGGACAGAGCATCAAACTCGTTACAAGTTGAATTTCTGTCCAGATTGGGGCTTCGATAAACGAAACAAGTGTGAATGATGTGCTTATTTACCGTAAATTTTAACCACATGAAATTAAAGTTTGTGTTAGAACACAAACCATATTGTGGTTGAAGTTGGTATGCGACATCATTTCTTATATAAACGGCAAGACCATGGTGGGGAAAGAATAATGGCACTAAGTTGTACCCAAATAAATTAAATTCCGAATGATCAGAATTTTCACCTATCTGAGTTTCACTCAGTGCCAAAACAGCTGGCCTGTTTTGCACAGTATAGACATACGCAGCATAGAAATTTTTCCTAAGCCCACGAATGTTGATATAATCAACCCTACACTTACCCGCCATTAAAAAATTCAAAACTAACTAAAAACCAACTCGGACAATTACCTAAATTCAACGTCACCTCTAAATTCCAATTTGAACTTTTCAATTACAATTTATCACCAGTGTTATGCCTTAGTGACAAATTGCACTGAACCGCCCCTGGTTATTTAGAGAGACGAACAATTATCTATCCGAGATCATGTTAACTTAATCCCTGCGCGCAGCGTGCGGGGGTTACACGCACAATGCTGCAACGATTTTTATTTATTATTTTTTTTTTTTTTTGTGGGTAAGTAGGTTGGTATATACAATGTATGGCTTATTATATTTTTTTTTTTTAATTTGAACAAGAAACACAGAATTATTTAGATTGTAACAGTGACACCAGAAAGAAAACAGATTAAGCAAAACGAAGGGACTTTGACTTCCGACGGGACTAAACAGCGTGTGCAGCCGATGGGAGGCAGTTCGGTACTCCTTTGATTTACTTTGAATTAAGATATCTCCGCAACCAGACCTCCTAGAATGTTCTAGTTTTCAGCTATGGATAGCTACTGAAAAACTAGTTAAGCGTTTTGCAAGCGAAAATGACGTCATAGCCTTATTTGCGGAACTGTAGGCATCCAAAGTCATACAAGCCTTCATAACTCAAAAAAATAACTTTGAATGCAAATATCTCGAAAACTAGACCTTATAAAAGGGTTTGCTTTGGATGTGCTGGTTGCATTTGACAAAACCTTTCTATATATTTACGTTTCAATGGGTTCCAGAGACTTTCGTAAAAAAATCAATTTTTAGTGATAAGGGGGTAGTCCATGCTTTTTTTCGAAAATCGATTAGAAAAAAAAAGTTGAGTTTTGAATGGCAATTCAAAGACCTGACCGTTATCTGTTCAACAACGCTAACCGCAACCTCTTACGAGCTTTATTTTGGAAGTTATGGCCATATTAAGATTTTTAGTTTTGGGTTGAAACAAGAAAGATTAATTTTGAATCAAAATTCCTCTGCAACCAGAGCCCACAAAATGCTCTAGTTTTCAGCAATGGATAGCTCTCCAAAAACTGATTAAGCGGTTAATAAACCGCAAGGCCTTCCGAGCCTTATTTGTGGAACTATAGACATCCAAAGTCATGCAAACTTTCAAAACTAAAAAAAATCGATTTTAATGGATTTACTTTGAATTAAGATATCTCCGCAACCAGACCTCCTAGAATGTTCTAGTTTTCAGCTATGGATAGTAACTGAAAAACTAGTTAAGCGTTTTGCAAGCGAAAATGACGTCATAGCCTTATTTGCGGAACTGTAGGCATCCAAAGTCATACAAGCCTTCATAACTCAAAAAAATAACTTTGAATGCAAATATCTCGAAAACTAGACCTTATAAAAGGGTTTGCTTTGGATGTGCTGGTTGCATTTGACAAAACCTTTCTATATATTTACGTTTCAATGGGTTCCAGAGACTTTCGTAAAAAAATCAATTTTTAGTGATAAGGGGGTAGTCCAAGCTTTTTTTCGAAAATCGATTGGAAAAAAAAAAGTTGAGTTTTGAACGGCAATGCAAAGACCTGACCGTTATCTGTTCAACAACGCTAACCGCAACCTCTTACGAGCTTTATTTTGGAAGTTATGGCCATATTAAGATTTTTAGTTTTTGGGTTGAAACAAGAAAGATTAAATTTGAATCAAAATTCCTCTGCAACCAGAGCCCACAAAATGCTCTAGTTTTCAGCAATGGATAGCTCTCTAAAAACTGATTAAGCGGTTAATAAACCGCAAGGCCTTCCGAGCCTTATTTGTGGAACTGTAGACATCCAAAGTCATGCAAACTTTCAAAACTCAAAAAAATCGATTTTAATGGATTTACTTTGAATTAAGATATCTCCGCAACCAGACCTCCTAGAATATTCTAGTTTTCAGCTATGGATAGTTACTGAAAAACTAGTTAAGCGTTTTGCAAGCGAAAATGACGTCATAGCTTTATTTGCGGAACTGTAGGCATCCAAAGTCATACAAGCCTTCATAACTCAAAAAAATAACTTTGAATGCAAATATCTCGAAAAATAGACCTTATAAAAGGGTTTGCTTTGGATGTGCTGGTTGCATTTGACAAAACCTTTCTATATATTTACGTTTCAATGGGTTCCAGAGACTTTCGTAAAAAAATCAATTTTTAGTGATAAGGGGGTAGTCCATGCTTTTTTTCGAAAATCGATTGGAAAAAAAAAAGTTGAGTTTTGAACGGCAATGCAAAGACCTGACCGTTATCTGTTCAACAACGCTAACCGCAACCTCTTACGAGCTTTATTTTGGAAGTTATGGCCATATTAAGATTTTTAGTTTTTGGGTTGAAACAAGAAAGATTAACTTTGAATCAAAATTCCTCTGCAACCAGAGCCCACAAAATGCTCTAGTTTTCAGCAATGGATAGCTCTCCAAAAACTGATTAAGCGGTTAATAAACCGCAAGGCCTTCCGAGCCTTATTTGTGGAACTGTAGACATCCAAAGTCATGCAAACTTTCAAAACTCAAAAAAATCGATTTTAATGGATTTACTTTGAATTAAGATATCTCCGCAACCAGACCTCCTAGAATGTTCTAGTTTTCAGCTTTGGATAGCTACTGAAAAACTAGTTAAGCGTTTTGCAAGCGAAAATGACGTCATAGCCTTATGACCTCCTAGAATGTTCTAGTTTTCAGCTTTGGATAGCTACTGAAAAACTAGTTAAGCGTTTTGCAAGCGAAAATGACGTCATAGCCTTATTTGCGGAACTGTAGGCATCCAAAGTCATACAAGCCTTCATAACTCAAAAAAATAACTTTGAATGCAAATATCTCGAAAACTAGACCTTATAAAAGGGTTTGCTTTGGATGTGCTGGTTGCATTTGACAAAACCTTTCTATATATGTACGTTTCAATGAGTTCCAGAGA
Organism: Melangyna quadrimaculata; assembly: GCA_949320155.1. Lineage (NCBI taxonomy): Eukaryota > Metazoa > Arthropoda > Insecta > Diptera > Syrphidae > Melangyna > Melangyna quadrimaculata. The sequence continues at coordinate 17,917 of CASGHW010000192.1, forward strand.
CTTTCGTAAAAAAATCAATTTTTAGTGATAAGGGGGTAGTCCATGCTTTTTTTCGAAAATCGATTGGAAAAAAAAGTTGAGTTTTGAACGGCAATGCAAAGACCTGACCGTTATCTGTTCAACAACGCTAACCGCAACCTCTTACGAGCTTTATTTTGGAAGTTATGGCCATATTAAGATTTTTAGTTTTTGGGTTGAAACAAGAAAGATTAACTTTGAATCAAAATTCCTCTGCAACCAGAGCCCACAAAATGCTCTAGTTTTCAGCAATGGATAGCTCTCCAAAAACTGATTAAGCGGTTAATAAACCGCAAGGCCTTCCGAGCCTTATTTGTGGAACTGTAGACATCCAAAGTCATGCAAACTTTCAAAACTCAAAAAAATCGATTTTAATGGATTTATTTTGAATTAAGATATCTCCGCAACCAGACCTCCTAGAATGTTCTAGTTTTCAGCTATGGATAGCTACTGAAAAACTAGTTTAGCGTTTTGCAAGCGAAAATGACGTCATAGCCTTATTTGCGGAACTGTAGGCATCCAAAGTCATACAAGCCTTCATAACTCAAAAAAATAACTTTGAATGCAAATATCTCGAAAACTAGACCTTATAAAAGGGTTTGCTTTAGATGTGCTGGTTGCATTTGACAAAACCTTTCTATATATTTACGTTTCAATGGGTTCCAGAGACTTTCGTAAAAAAATCAATTTTTAGTGATAAGGGGGTAGTCCATGCTTTTTTTCGAAAATCGATTGGAAAAAAAAAGTTGAGTTTTGAACGGCAATGCAAAGACCTGACCGTTATCTGTTCAACAACGCTAACCGCAACCTCTTACGAGCTTTATTTTGGAAGTTATGGCCATATTAAGATTTTTAGTTTTTGGGTTGAAACAAGAAAGATTAACTTTGAATCAAAATTCCTCTGCAACCAGAGCCCACAAAATGCTCTAGTTTTCAGCAATGGATAGCTCTCCAAAAATTGATTAAGCGGTTAATAAACCGCAAGGCCTTCCGAGCCTTATTTGTGGAACTGTAGACATCCAAAGTCATGCAAACTTTCAAAACTCAAAAAAATCGATTTTAATGGATTTACTTTGAATTAAGATATCTCCGCAACCAGACCTCCTAGAATGTTCTAGTTTTCAGATATGGATAGCTACTGAAAAACTAGTTAAGCGTTTTGCAAGCGAAAATGACGTCATAGCCTTATTTGCGGAACTGTAGGCATCCAAAGTCATACAAGCCTTCATAACTCAAAAAAATAACTCTGAATGCAAATATCTCGAAAACTAGACCTTATAAAAGGGTTTGCTTTGGATGTGCTGGTTGCATTTGACAAAACCTTTCTATATATTTACGTTTCAATGGGTTCCAGAGACTTTCGTAAAAAAATCAATTTTTAGTGATAAGGGGTAAGTCCATGCTTTTTTTCGAAAATCGATTGGAAAAAAAAGTTGAGTTTTGAACGGCAATGGAAAGACCTGACCGTTATCTGTTCAACAACGCTAACCGCAACCTCTTACGAGCTTTATTTTGGAAGTTATGGCCATATTAAGATTTTTAGTTTTTGGGTTGAAACAAGAAAGATTAACTTTGAATCAAAATTCCTCTGCAACCAGAGCCCACAAAATGCTCTAGTTTTCAGCAATGGATAGCTCTCCAAAAACTGATTAAGCGGTTAATAAACCGCAAGGCCTTCCGAGCCTTATTTGTGGAACTGTAGACATCCAAAGTCATGCAAACTTTCAAAACTCAAAAAAATCGATTTTAATGGATTTACTTTGAATTAAGATATCTCCGCAACCAGACCTCCTAGAATGTTCTAGTTTTCAGATATGGATAGCTACTGAAAAACTAGTTAAGCGTTTTGCAAGCGAAAATGACGTCATAGCCTTATTTGCGGAACTGTAGGCATCCAAAGTCATACAAGCCTTCATAACTCAAAAAAATAACTTTGAATGCAAATATCTCGAAAACTAGACCTTATAAAAGGGTTTGCTTTGGATGTGCTGGTTGCATTTGACAAAACCTTTCTATATATTTACGTTTCAATGGGTTCCAGAGACTTTCGTAAAAAAATCAATTTTTAGTGATAAGGGGGTAGTCCATGCTTTTTTTCGAAAATCGATTGGAAAAAAAAAAGTTGAGTTTTGAACGGCAATGCAAAGACCTGACCGTTATCTGTTCAACAACGTTAACCGCAACCTCTTACGAGCTTTATTTTGGAAGTTATGGCCATTTTAAGATTTTTAGTTTTTGGGTTGAAACAAGAAAGATTAACTTTGAATCAAAATTCCTCTGCAACCAGAGCCCACAAAATGCTCTAGTTTTCAGCAATGGATAGCTCTCCAAAAACTGATTAAGCGGTTAATAAACCGCAAGGCCTTCCGAGCCTTATTTGTGGAACTGTAGACATCCAAAGTCATGCAAACTTTCAAAACTCAAAAAAATCGATTTTAATGGATTTACTTTGAATTAAGATATCTCCGCAACCAGACCTCCTAGAATGTTCTAGTTTTCAGCTATGGATAGCTACTGAAAAACTAGTTAAGCGTTTTGCAAGCGAAAATGATGTCATAGCCTGATTTGCGGAACTGTAGGCATCCAAAGTCATACAAGCCTTCATAACTCAAAAAAATAACTTTGAATGCAAATATCTCGAAAACTAGACCTTATAAAAGGGTTTGCTTTAGATGTGCTGGTTGCATTTGACAAAACCTTTCTATATATTTACGTTTCAATGGGTTCCAGAGACTTTCGTAAAAAAATCAATTTTTAGTGATAAGGGGGGGTAGTCCATGCTTTTTTTCGAAAATCGATTGGAAAAAAAAAAGTTGAGTTTTGAACGGCAATGCAAAGACCTGACCGTTATCTGTTCAACAACGCTAACCGCAACCTCTTACGAGCTTTATTTTGGAAGTTATGGCCAAATTAAGATTTTTAGTTTTTGGGTTAAAACAAGAAAGATTAACTTTGAATCAAAATTCCTCTGCAACCAGAGCCCACAAAATGCTCTAGTTTTCAGCAATGGATAGCTCTCCAAAAACTGATTAAGCGGTTAATAAATCGCAAGGCCTTTCAAGCCTTATTTGTGGAACTGTAGACATCCAAAGTCATACAAACTTTCAAAACTCAAAAAAATCGATTTTAATGGATTTACTTTGATTTACTTTGAATTAAGATATCTCCGCAACCAGACCTCCTAGAATGTTCTAGTTTTCAGCTATGGATAGCTACTGAAAATCTAGTTAAGCGTTTTGCAAGCGAAAATGACGTCATAGCCTTATTTGCGGAACTGTAGGCATCCAAAGTCATACAAGCCTTCATAACTCAAAAAAATAACTCTGAATGCAAATATCTCGAAAACTAGACCTTATAAAAGGGTTTGCTTTGGATGTGCTGGTTGCATTTGACAAAACCTTTCTATATATTTACGTTTCAATGGGTTCCAGAGACTTTCGTAAAAAAATCAATTTTTAGTGATAAGGGGTAAGTCCATGCTTTTTTTCGAAAATCGATTGGAAAAAAAAAAGTTGAGTTTTGAACGGCAATGGAAAGACCTGACCGTTATCTGTTCAACAACGCTAACCGCAATCTCTTACGAGCTTTATTTTGGAAGTTATGGCCATATTAAGATTTTTAGTTTTTGGGTTGAAACAAGAAAGATTAACTTTGAATCAAAATTCCTCTGCAACCAGAGCCCACAAAATGCTCTAGTTTTCAGCAATGGATAGTTCTCCAAAAACTGATTAAGCGGTTAATAAACCGCAAGGCCTTCCGAGCCTTATTTGTGGAACTGTAGACATCCAAAGTCATGCAAACTTTCAAAACTCAAAAAAATCGATTTTAATGGATTTACTTTGAATTAAGATATCTCCTCAACCAGACCTCCTAGAATGTTCTAGTTTTCAGCTATGGATAGCTACTGAAAAACTAGTTAAGCGTTTTGCAAGCGAAAACGACGTCATAGCCTTATTTGCAGAACTGTAGGCATCCAAAGTCATACAAGCCTTCATAACTCAAAAAAATAACTTTGAATGCAAATATCTCGAAAACTAGACCTTATAAAAGGGTTTGCTTTGGATGTGCTGGTTGCATTTGACAAAACCTTTCTATATATGTACGTTTCAATGAGTTCCAGAGACTTTCGTAAAAAAATCAATTTTTAGTGATAAGGGGGTAGTCCATGCTTTTTTTCGAAAATCGATTGGAAAAAAAAAGTTGAGTTTTGAACGGCAATGCAAAGACCTGACCGTTATCTGTTCAACAACGCTAACCGCAACCTCTTACGAGCTTTATTTTGGAAGTTATGGCCATATTAAGATTTTTAGTTTTTGGGTTGAAATAAGAAAGATTAACTTTGAATCAAAATTCCTCTGCAACCAGAGTCCACAAAATGCTCTAGTTTTCAGCAATGGATAGCTCTCCAAAAACTGATTAAGCGGTTAATAAACCGCAAGGGCTTCCGAGCCTTATTTGTGGAACTGTAGACATCCAAAGTCATGCAAACTTTCAAAACTCAAAAAAATCGATTTTAATGGATTTACTTTGAATTAAGATATCTCCTCAACCAGACCTCCTAGAATGTTCTAGTTTTCAGCTATGGATAGCTACTGAAAATCTAGTTAAGCGTTTTGCAAGCAAAAATGACGTCATAGCCTTATTTGCGGAACTGTAGGCATCCAAAGTCATACAAGCCTTCATAACTCAAAAAAATAACTTTGAATGCAAATATCTCGAAAACTAGACCTTATAAAAGGGTTTGCTTTGGATGTGCTGGTTGCATTTGACAAAACCTTTCTATATATTTACGTTTCAATGGGTTCCAGAGACTTTCGTAAAAAAATCAATTTTTAGTGATAAGGGGGTAGTCCATGCTTTTTTTCGAAAATCGATTGGAAAAAAAAAGTTGAGTTTTGAACGGCAATGCAAAGACCTGACCGTTATCTGTTCAACAACGCTAACCGCAACCTCTTACGAGCTTTATTTTGGAAGTTATGGCCATTTTAAGATTTTTAGTTTTTGGGTTGAAACAAGAAAGATTAACTTTGAATCAAAATTCCTCTGCAACCAGAGCCCACAAAATGCTCTAGTTTTCAGCAATGGATAGCTCTCCAAAAACTGATTAAGCGGTTAATAAACCGCAAGGCCTTCCGAGCCTTATTTGTGGAACTGTAGACATCCAAAGTCATGCAAACTTTCAAAACTCAAAAAAATCGATTTTAATGGATTTACTTTGAATTAAGATATCTCCGCAACCAGACCTCCTAGAATGTTCTAGTTTTCAGATATGGATAGCTACTGAAAAACTAGTTAAGCGTTTTGCAAGCGAAAATGACGTCATAGCCTTATTTGCGGAACTGTAGGCATCCAAAGTCATACAAGCCTTCATAACTCAAAAAAATAACTTTGAATGCAAATATCTCGAAAACTAGACCTTATAAAAGGGTTTGCTTTGGATGTGCTGGTTGCATTTGACAAAACCTTTCTATATATTTACGTTTCAATGGGTTCCAGAGACTTTCGTAAAAAAATCAATTTTTAGTGATAAGGGGGGGTAATCCATGCTTTTTTTCGAAAATCGATTGGAAAAAAAAAAGTTGAGTTTTGAACGGCAATGCAAAGACCTGACCGTTATCTGTTCAACAACGCTAACCGCAACCTCTTACGAGCTTTATTTTGGAAGTTATGGCCAAATTAAGATTTTTAGTTTTTGGGTTAAAACAAGAAAGATTAACTTTGAATCAAAATTCCTCTGCAACCAGAGCCCACAAAATGCTCTAGTTTTCAGCAATGGATAGCTCTCCAAAAACTGATTAAGCGGTTAATAAATCGCAAGGCCTTTCAAGCCTTATTTGTGGAACTGTAGACATCCAAAGTCATACAAACTTTCAAAACTCAAAAAAATCGATTTTAATGGATTTACTTTGATTTACTTTGAATTAAGATATCTCCGCAACCAGACCTCCTAGAATGTTCTAGTTTTCAGCTATGGATAGCTACTGAAAATCTAGTTAAGCGTTTTGCAAGCGAAAATGACGTCATAGCCTTATTTGCGGAACTGTAGGCATCCAAAGTCATACAAGCCTTCATAACTCAAAAAAATAACTCTGAATGCAAATATCTCGAAAACTAGACCTTATAAAAGGGTTTGCTTTGGATGTGCTGGTTGCATTTGACAAAACCTTTCTATATATTTACGTTTCAATGGGTTCCAGAGACTTTCGTAAAAAAATCAATTTTTAGTGATAAGGGGTAAGTCCATGCTTTTTTTCGAAAATCGATTGGAAAAAAAAAAGTTGAGTTTTGAACGGCAATGGAAAGACTGACCGTTATCTGTTCAACAACGCTAACCGCAATCTCTTACGAGCTTTATTTTGGAAGTTATGGCCATATTAAGATTTTTAGTTTTTGGGTTGAAACAAGAAAGATTAACTTTGAATCAAAATTCCTCTGCAACCAGAGCCCACAAAATGCTCTAGTTTTCAGCAATGGATAGTTCTCCAAAAACTGATTAAGCGGTTAATAAACCGCAAGGCCTTCCGAGCCTTATTTGTGGAACTGTAGACATCCAAAGTCATGCAAACTTTCAAAACTCAAAAAATCGATTTTAATGGATTTACTTTGAATTAAGATATCTCCTCAACCAGACCTCCTAGAATGTTCTAGTTTTCATAGCTATGGATAGCTACTGAAAAACTAGTTAAGCGTTTTGCAAGCGAAAACGACGTCATAGCCTTATTTGCAGAACTGTAGGCATCCAAAGTCATACAAGCCTTCATAACTCAAAAAAATAACTTTGAATGCAAATATCTCGAAAACTAGACCTTATAAAAGGGTTTGCTTTGGATGTGTGGTTGCATTTGACAAAACCTTTCTATATATGTACGTTTCAATGAGTTCCAGAGACTTTCGTAAAAAAAATCAATTTTTAGTGATAAGGGGTAGTCCATGCTTTTTTTCGAAAATCGATTGGAAAAAAAAAGTTGAGTTTTGAACGGCAATGCAAAGACCTGACCGTTATCTGTTCAACAACGCTAACCGCAACCTCTTACGAGCTTTATTTTGGAAGTTATGGCCATATTAAGATTTTTAGTTTTTGGGTTGAAATAAGAAAGATTAACTTTGAATCAAAATTCCTCTGCAACCAGAGTCCACAAAATGCTCTAGTTTTCAGCAATGGATAGCTCTCCAAAAACTGATTAAGCGGTTAATAAACCGCAAGGGCTTCCGAGCCTTATTTGTGGAACTGTAGACATCCAAAGTCATGCAAACTTCAAAACTCAAAAAAATCGATTTTAATGGATTTACTTTGAATTAAGATATCTCCTCAACCAGACCTCCTAGAATGTTCTAGTTTTCAGCTATGGATAGCTACTGAAAATCTAGTTAAGCGTTTTGCAAGCGAAAATGACGTCATAGCCTTATTTGCGGAACTGTAGGCATCCAAAGTCATACAAGCCTTCATAACTCAAAAAAATAACTTTGAATGCAAATATCTCGAAAACTAGACCTTATAAAAGGGTTTGCTTTGGATGTGCTGGTTGCATTTGACAAAACCTTTCTATATATTTACGTTTCAATGGGTTCCAGAGACTTTCGTAAAAAAATCAATTTTTAGTGATAAGGGGGTAGTCCATGCTTTTTTTCGAAAATCGATTGGAAAAAAAAAGTTGAGTTTTGAACGGCAATGCAAAGACCTGACCGTTATCTGTTCAACAACGCTAACCGCAACCTCTTACGAGCTTTATTTTGGAAGTTATGGCCATTTTAAGATTTTTAGTTTTTGGGTTGAAACAAGAAAGATTAACTTTGAATCAAAATTCCTCTGCAACCAGAGCCCACAAAATGCTCTAGTTTTCAGCAATGGATAGCTCTCCAAAAACTGATTAAGCGGTTAATAAACCGCAAGGCCTTCCGAGCCTTATTTGTGGAACTGTAGACATCCAAAGTCATGCAAACTTTCAAAACTCAAAAAAATCGATTTTAATGGATTTACTTTGAATTAAGATATCTCCGCAACCAGACCTCCTAGAATGTTCTAGTTTTCAGCTATGGATAGCTACTGAAAAACTAGTTAAGCCTAGTTAAAACCTTTCTATATATTTACGTTTCAATGGGTTCCAGAGACTTTCGTAAAAAAATCAATTTTTAGTGATAAGGGGGGTAGTCCATGCTTTTTTTCGAAAATCGATTGGAAAAAAAAAAGTTGAGTTTTGAACGGCAATGCAAAGACCTGACCGTTATCTGTTCAACAACGTTAACCGCAACCTCTTACGAGCTTTATTTTGGAAGTTATGGCCATTTTAAGATTTTTAGTTTTTGGGTTGAAACAAGAAAGATTAACTTTGAATCAAAATTCCTCTGCAACCAGAGCCCACAAAATGCTCTAGTTTTCAGCAATGGATAGCTCTCCAAAAACTGATTAAGCGGTTAATAAACCGCAAGGCCTTCCGAGCCTTATTTGTGGAACTGTAGACATCCAAAGTCATGCAAACTTTCAAAACTCAAAAAAAATCGATTTTAATGGATTTACTTTGAATTAAGATATCTCCGCAACCAGACCTCCTAGAATGTTCTAGTTTTCAGCTATGGATAGCTACTGAAAAACTAGTTAAGCGTTTTGCAAGCGAAAATGATGTCATAGCCTGATTTGCGGAACTGTAGGCATCCAAAGTCATACAAGCCTTCATAACTCAAAAAAATAACTTTGAATGCAAATATCTCGAAAACTAGACCTTATAAAAGGGTTTGCTTTAGATGTGCTGGTTGCATTTGACAAAACCTTTCTATATATTTACGTTTCAATGGGTTCCAGAGACTTTCGTAAAAAAATCAATTTTTAGTGATAAGGGGGGGTAGTCCATGCTTTTTTTCGAAAATCGATTGGAAAAAAAAAAGTTGAGTTTTGAACGGCAATGCAAAGACCTGACCGTTATCTGTTCAACAACGCTAACCGCAACCTCTTACGAGCTTTATTTTGGAAGTTATGGCCAAATTAAGATTTTTAGTTTTTGGGTTAAAACAAGAAAGATTAACTTTGAATCAAAATTCCTCTGCAACCAGAGCCCACAAAATGCTCTAGTTTTCAGCAATGGATAGCTCTCCAAAAACTGATTAAGCGGTTAATAAATCGCAAGGCCTTTCAAGCCTTATTTGTGGAACTGTAGACATCCAAAGTCATACAAACTTTCAAAACTCAAAAAAATCGATTTTAATGGATTTACTTTGATTTACTTTGAATTAAGATATCTCCGCAACCAGACCTCCTAGAATGTTCTAGTTTTCAGCTATGGATAGCTACTGAAAATCTAGTTAAGCGTTTTGCAAGCGAAAATGACGTCATAGCCTTATTTGCGGAACTGTAGGCATCCAAAGTCATACAAGCCTTCATAACTCAAAAAAATAACTCTGAATGCAAATATCTCGAAAACTAGACCTTATAAAAGGGTTTGCTTTGGATGTGCTGGTTGCATTTGACAAAACCTTTCTATATATTTACGTTTCAATGGGTTCCAGAGACTTTCGTAAAAAAATCAATTTTTAGTGATAAGGGGTAAGTCCATGCTTTTTTTCGAAAATCGATTGGAAAAAAAAAAGTTGAGTTTTGAACGGCAATGGAAAGACCTGACCGTTATCTGTTCAACAACGCTAACCGCAATCTCTTACGAGCTTTATTTTGGAAGTTATGGCCATATTAAGATTTTTAGTTTTTGGGTTGAAACAAGAAAGATTAACTTTGAATCAAAATTCCTCTGCAACCAGAGCCCACAAAATGCTCTAGTTTTCAGCAATGGATAGTTCTCCAAAAACTGATTAAGCGGTTAATAAACCGCAAGGCCTTCCGAGCCTTATTTGTGGAACTGTAGACATCCAAAGTCATGCAAACTTTCAAAACTCAAAAAAATCGATTTTAATGGATTTACTTTGAATTAAGATATCTCCTCAACCAGACCTCCTAGAATGTTCTAGTTTTCAGCTATGGATAGCTACTGAAAAACTAGTTAAGCGTTTTGCAAGCGAAAACGACGTCATAGCCTTATTTGCAGAACTGTAGGCATCCAAAGTCATACAAGCCTTCATAACTCAAAAAAATAACTTTGAATGCAAATATCTCGAAAACTAGACCTTATAAAAGGGTTTGCTTTGGATGTGTGGTTGCATTTGACAAAACCTTTCTATATATGTACGTTTCAATGAGTTCCAGAGACTTTCGTAAAAAAATCAATTTTTAGTGATAAGGGGGTAGTCCATGCTTTTTTTCGAAAATCGATTGGAAAAAAAAAGTTGAGTTTTGAACGGCAATGCAAAGACCTGACCGTTATCTGTTCAACAACGCTAACCGCAACCTCTTACGAGCTTTATTTTGGAAGTTATGGCCATATTAAGATTTTTAGTTTTTGGGTTGAAATAAGAAAGATTAACTTTGAATCAAAATTCCTCTGCAACCAGAGTCCACAAAATGCTCTAGTTTTCAGCAATGGATAGCTCTCCAAAAACTGATTAAGCGGTTAATAAACCGCAAGGGCTTCCGAGCCTTATTTGTGGAACTGTAGACATCCAAAGTCATGCAAACTTTCAAAACTCAAAAAAATCGATTTTAATGGATTTACTTTGAATTAAGATATCTCCTCAACCAGACCTCCTAGAATGTTCTAGTTTTCAGCTATGGATAGCTACTGAAAATCTAGTTAAGCGTTTTGCAAGCGAAAATGACGTCATAGCCTTATTTGCGGAACTGTAGGCATCCAAAGTCATACAAGCCTTCATAACTCAAAAAAATAACTTTGAATGCAAATATCTCGAAAACTAGACCTTATAAAAGGGTTTGCTTTGGATGTGCTGGTTGCATTTGACAAAACCTTTCTATATATTTACGTTTCAATGGGTTCCAGAGACTTTCGTAAAAAAATCAATTTTTAGTGATAAGGGGGTAGTCCATGCTTTTTTTCGAAAATCGATTGGAAAAAAAAAAGTTGAGTTTTGAACGGCAATGCAAAGACCTGACCGTTATCTGTTCAACAACGTTAACCGCAACCTCTTACGAGCTTTATTTTGGAAGTTATGGCCATTTTAAGATTTTTAGTTTTTGGGTTGAAACAAGAAAGATTAACTTTGAATCAAAATTCCTCTGCAACCAGAGCCCACAAAATGCTCTAGTTTTCAGCAATGGATAGCTCTCCAAAAACTGATTAAGCGGTTAATAAACCGCAAGGCCTTCCGAGCCTTATTTGTGGAACTGTAGACATCCAAAGTCATGCAAACTTTCAAAACTCAAAAAAATCGATTTTAATGGATTTACTTTGAATTAAGATATCTCCGCAACCAGACCTCCTAGAATGTTCTAGTTTTCAGCTATGGATAGCTACTGAAAAACTAGTTAAGCGTTTTGCAAGCGAAAATGATGTCATAGCCTGATTTGCGGAACTGTAGGCATCCAAAGTCATACAAGCCTTCATAACTCAAAAAAATAACTTTGAATGCAAATATCTCGAAAACTAGACCTTATAAAAGGGTTTGCTTTAGATGTGCTGGTTGCATTTGACAAAACCTTTCTATATATTTACGTTTCAATGGGTTCCAGAGACTTACGTAAAAAAATCAATTTTTAGTGATAAGGGGGGGTAATCCATGCTTTTTTTCGAAAATCGATTGGAAAAAAAAAAGTTGAGTTTTGAACGGCAATGCAAAGACCTGACCGTTATCTGTTCAACAACGCTAACCGCAACCTCTTACGAGCTTTATTTTGGAAGTTATGGCCAAATTAAGATTTTTAGTTTTTGGGTTAAAACAAGAAAGATTAACTTTGAATCAAAATTCCTCTGCAACCAGAGCCCACAAAATGCTCTAGTTTTCAGCAATGGATAGCTCTCCAAAAACTGATTAAGCGGTTAATAAATCGCAAGGCCTTTCAAGCCTTATTTGTGGAACTGTAGACATCCAAAGTCATACAAACTTTCAAAACTCAAAAAAATCGATTTTAATGGATTTACTTTGATTTACTTTGAATTAAGATATCTCCGCAACCAGACCTCCTAGAATGTTCTAGTTTTCAGCTATGGATAGCTACTGAAAATCTAGTTAAGCGTTTTGCAAGCGAAAATGACGTCATAGCCTTATTTGCGGAACTGTAGGCATCCAAAGTCATACAAGCCTTCATAACTCAAAAAAATAACTCTGAATGCAAATATCTCGAAAACTAGACCTTATAAAAGGGTTTGCTTTGGATGTGCTGGTTGCATTTGACAAAACCTTTCTATATATTTACGTTTCAATGGGTTCCAGAGACTTTCGTAAAAAAATCAATTTTTAGTGATAAGGGGTAAGTCCATGCTTTTTTTCGAAAATCGATTGGAAAAAAAAAAGTTGAGTTTTGAACGGCAATGGAAAGACCTGACCGTTATCTGTTCAACAACGCTAACCGCAATCTCTTACGAGCTTTATTTTGGAAGTTATGGCCATATTAAGATTTTTAGTTTTTGGGTTGAAACAAGAAAGATTAACTTTGAATCAAAATTCCTCTGCAACCAGAGCCCACAAAATGCTCTAGTTTTCAGCAATGGATAGTTCTCCAAAAACTGATTAAGCGGTTAATAAACCGCAAGGCCTTCCGAGCCTTATTTGTGGAACTGTAGACATCCAAAGTCATGCAAACTTTCAAAACTCAAAAAAATCGATTTTAATGGATTTACTTTGAATTAAGATATCTCCTCAACCAGACCTCCTAGAATGTTCTAGTTTTCAGCTATGGATAGCTACTGAAAAACTAGTTAAGCGTTTTGCAAGCGAAAACGACGTCATAGCCTTATTTGCAGAACTGTAGGCATCCAAAGTCATACAAGCCTTCATAACTCAAAAAAATAACTTTGAATGCAAATATCTCGAAAACTAGACCTTATAAAAGGGTTTGCTTTGGATGTGTGGTTGCATTTGACAAAACCTTTCTATATATGTACGTTTCAATGAGTTCCAGAGACTTTCGTAAAAAAATCAATTTTTAGTGATAAGGGGGTAGTCCATGCTTTTTTTCGAAAATCGATTGGAAAAAAAAAGTTGAGTTTTGAACGGCAATGCAAAGACCTGACCGTTATCTGTTCAACAACGCTAACCGCAACCTCTTACGAGCTTTATTTTGGAAGTTATGGCCATATTAAGATTTTTAGTTTTTGGGTTGAAATAAGAAAGATTAACTTTGAATCAAAATTCCTCTGCAACCAGAGTCCACAAAATGCTCTAGTTTTCAGCAATGGATAGCTCTCCAAAAACTGATTAAGCGGTTAATAAACCGCAAGGGCTTCCGAGCCTTATTTGTGGAACTGTAGACATCCAAAGTCATGCAAACTTTCAAAACTCAAAAAAATCGATTTTAATGGATTTACTTTGAATTAAGATATCTCCTCAACCAGACCTCCTAGAATGTTCTAGTTTTCAGCTATGGATAGCTACTGAAAATCTAGTTAAGCGTTTTGCAAGCGAAAATGACGTCATAGCCTTATTTGCGGAACTGTAGGCATCCAAAGTCATACAAGCCTTCATAACTCAAAAAAATAACTTTGAATGCAAATATCTCGAAAACTAGACCTTATAAAAGGGTTTGCTTTGGATGTGCTGGTTGCATTTGACAAAACCTTTCTATATATTTACGTTTCAATGGGTTCCAGAGACTTTCGTAAAAAAATCAATTTTTAGTGATAAGGGGGTAGTCCATGCTTTTTTTCGAAAATCGATTGGAAAAAAAAAGTTGAGTTTTGAACGGCAATGCAAAGACCTGACCGTTATCTGTTCAACAACGCTAACCGCAACCTCTTACGAGCTTTATTTTGGAAGTTATGGCCATTTTAAGATTTTTAGTTTTTGGGTTGAAACAAGAAAGATTAACTTTGAATCAAAATTCCTCTGCAACCAGAGCCCACAAAATGCTCTAGTTTTCAGCAATGGATAGCTCTCCAAAAACTGATTAAGCGGTTAATAAACCGCAAGGCCTTCCGAGCCTTATTTGTGGAACTGTAGACATCCAAAGTCATGCAAACTTTCAAAACTCAAAAAAATCGATTTTAATGGATTTACTTTGAATTAAGATATCTCCGCAACCAGACCTCCTAGAATGTTCTAGTTTTCAGCTATGGATAGCTACTGAAAAACTAGTTAAGCGTTTGCAAGCGAAAATGACGTCATAGCCTTATTTGCGGAACTGTAGGCATCCAAAGTCATACAAGCCTTCATAACTCAAAAAAATAACTTTGAATGCAAATATCTCGAAAACAAGGACCTTATAAAAGGGTTTGCTTTGGATGTGTGGTTGCATTTGACAAAACCTTTCTATATATTTACGTTTCAATGGGTTCCAGAGACTTTCGTAAAAAAATCAATTTTTAGTGATAAGGGGGGGTAGTCCATGCTTTTTTTCAAAAATCGATTGGAAAAAAAAAATTTGAGTTTTGAACGGCAATGCAAAGACCTGACCGTTATCTGTTCAACAACGCTAACCGCAACCTCTTACGAGCTTTATTTTGGAAGTTATGGCCAAATTAAGATTTTTAGTTTTTGGGTTGAAACAAGAAAGATTAACTTTGAATCAAAATTCCTCTGCAACCAGAGCCCACAAAATGCTCTAGTTTTCAGCAATGGATAGCTCTCCAAAAACTGATTAAGCGGTTAATAAATCGCAAGGCCTTTCGAGCCTTATTTGTGAAACTGTAGACATCCAAAGTCATGCAAACTTTCAAAACTCAAAAAAATCGATTTTAATGGATTTACTTTGAATTAAGATATCTCCGCAACCAGACCTCCTAGAATGTTCTAGTTTTCAGATATGGATAGCTACTGAAAAACTAGTTAAGCGTTTTGCAAGCGAAAATGACGTCATAGCCTTATTTGCGGAACTGTAGGCATCCAAAGTCATACAAGCCTTCATAACTCAAAAAAATAACTTTGAATGCAAATATCTCGAAAACTAGACCTTATAATAGGGTTTGCTTTGGATGTGTGGTTGCATTTGACAAAACCTTTCTATATATTTACGTTTCAATGGGTTCCAGAGACTTTCGTAAAAAAATCAATTTTTAGTGATAAGGGGGGGTAGTCCATGCTTTTTTTCAAAAATCGATTGGAAAAAAAAAATTTGAGTTTTGAACGGCAATGCAAAGACCTGACCGTTATCTGTTCAACAACGCTAACCGCAACCTCTTACGAGCTTTATTTTGGAAGTTATGGCCAAATTAAGATTTTTAGTTTTTGGGTTGAAACAAGAAAGATTAACTTTGAATCAAAATTCCTCTGCAACCAGAGCCCACAAAATGCTCTAGTTTTCAGCAATGGATAGCTCTCCAAAAACTGATTAAGCGGTTAATAAACCGCAAGGCCTTCCGAGCCTTATTTGTGGAACTGTAGACATCCAAAGTCATGCAAACTTTCAAAACTCAAAAAAATCGATTTTAATGGATTTACTTTGAATTAAGATATCTCCGCAACCAGACCTCCTAGAATGTTCTAGTTTTCAGCTATGGATAGCTACTGAAAAACTAGTTAAGCGTTTGCAAGCGAAAATGACGTCATAGCCTTATTTGCGGAACTGTAGGCATCCAAAGTCATACAAGCCTTCATAACTCAAAAAAATAACTCTGAATGCAAATATCTCGAAAACTAGACCTTATAAAAGGGTTTGCTTTGGATGTGCTGGTTGCATTTGACAAAACCTTTCTATATATTTACGTTTCAATGGGTTCCAGAGACTTTCGTAAAAAAATCAATTTTTAGTGATAAGGGGTAAGTCCATGCTTTTTTTCGAAAATCGATTGGAAAAAAAAAAGTTGAGTTTTGAACGGCAATGGAAACACCTGACCGTTATCTGTTCAACAACGCTAACCGCAATCTCTTACGAGCTTTATTTTGGAAGTTATGGCCATATTAAGATTTTTAGTTTTTGGGTTGAAACAAGAAAGATTAACTTTGAATCAAAATTCCTCTGCAACCAGAGCCCACAAAATGCTCTAGTTTTCAGCAATGGATAGTTCTCCAAAAACTGATTAAGCGGTTAATAAACCGCAAGGCCTTCCGAGCCTTATTTGTGGAACTGTAGACATCCAAAGTCATGCAAACTTTCAAAACTCAAAAAAATCGATTTTAATGGATTTACTTTGAATTAAGATATCTCCTCAACCAGACCTCCTAGAATGTTCTAGTTTTCAGCTATGGATAGCTACTGAAAAACTAGTTAAGCGTTTTGCAAGCGAAAACGACGTCATAGCCTTATTTGCAGAACTGTAGGCATCCAAAGTCATACAAGCCTTCATAACTCAAAAAAATAACTTTGAATGCAAATATCTCGAAAACTAGACCTTATAAAAGGGTTTGCTTTGGATGTGTGGTTGCATTTGACAAAAACTTTCTATATATGTACGTTTCAATGAGTTCCAGAGACTTTCGTAAAAAAATCAATTTTTAGTGATAAGGGGGTAGTCCATGCTTTTTTTCGAAAATCGATTGGAAAAAAAAAGTTGAGTTTTGAACGGCAATGCAAAGACCTGACCGTTATCTGTTCAACAACGCTAACCGCAACCTCTTACGAGCTTTATTTTGGAAGTTATGGCCATATTAAGATTTTTAGTTTTTGGGTTGAAATAAGAAAGATTAACTTTGAATCAAAATTCCTCTGCAACCAGAGTCCACAAAATGCTCTAGTTTTCAGCAATGGATAGCTCTCCAAAAACTGATTAAGCGGTTAATAAACCGCAAGGCCTTCCGAGCCTTATTTGTGGAACTGTAGACATCCAAAGTCATGCAAACTTTCAAAACTCAAAAAAATCGATTTTAATGGATTTACTTTGAATTAAGATATCTCCTCAACCAGACCTCCTAGAATGTTCTAGTTTTCAGCTATGGATAGCTACTGAAAAACTAGTTAAGCGTTTTGCAAGCGAAAACGACGTCATAGCCTTATTTGCAGAACTGTAGGCATCCAAAGTCATACAAGCCTTCATAACTCAAAAAAATAACTTTGAATGCAAATATCTCGAAAACTAGACCTTATAAAAGGGTTTGCTTTGGATGTGTGGTTGCATTTGACAAAAACTTTCTATATATGTACGTTTCAATGAGTTCCAGAGACTTTCGTAAAAAAATCAATTTTTAGTGATAAGGGGGTAGTCCATGCTTTTTTTCGAAAATCGATTGGAAAAAAAAAGTTGAGTTTTGAACGGCAATGCAAAGACCTGACCGTTATCTGTTCAACAACGCTAACCGCAACCTCTTACGAGCTTTATTTTGGAAGTTATGGCCATATTAAGATTTTTAGTTTTTGGGTTGAAATAAGAAAGATTAACTTTGAATCAAAATTCCTCTGCAACCAGAGTCCACAAAATGCTCTAGTTTTCAGCAATGGATAGCTCTCCAAAAACTGATTAAGCGGTTAATAAACCGCAAGGCCTTCCGAGCCTTATTTGTGGAACTGTAGACATCCAAAGTCATGCAAACTTTCAAAACTCAAAAAAATCGATTTTAATGGATTTACTTTGATTTACTTTGAATTAAGATATCTCCGCAACCAGACCTCCTAGAATGTTCTAGTTTTCAGCTATGGATAGCTACTGAAAAACTAGTTAAGCGTTTTGCAAGCGAAAATGACGTCATAGACTTATTTGCGGAACTGTAGGCATCCAAAGTCATACAAGCCTTCATAACTCAAAAAAATAACTTTGAATGCAAATATCTCGAAAACTAGACCTTATAAAAGGGTTTGCTTTGGATGTGCTGGTTGCATTTGACAAAACCTTTCTATATATTTACGTTTCAATGGGTTCCAGAGACTTTCGTAAAAAAATCAATTTTTAGTGATAAGGGGGTAGTCCATGCTTTTTTTCGAAAATCGATTGGAAAAAAAAAGTTGAGTTTTGAACGGCAATGCAAAGACCTGACCGTTATCTGTTCAACAACGCTAACCGCAACCTCTTACGAGCTTTATTTTGGAAGTTATGGCCATATTAAGATTTTTAGTTTTTGGGTTGAAACAAGAAAGATTAACTTTGAATCAAAATTCCTCTGCAACCAGAGCCCACAAAATGCTCTAGTTTTCAGCAATGGATAGTTCTCCAAAAACTGATTAAGCGGTTAATAAACCGCAAGGCCTTCCGAGCCTTATTTGTGGAACTGTAGACATCCAAAGTCATGCAAACTTTCAAAACTCAAAAAAATCGATTTTAATGGATTTACTTTGAATTAAGATATCTCCTCAACCAGACCTCCTAGAATGTTCTAGTTTTCAGCTATGGATAGCTACTGAAAAACTAGTTAAGCGTTTTGCAAGCGAAAATGACGTCATAGCCTTATTTGCGGAACTGTAGGCATCCAAAGTCATACAAGCCTTCATAACTCAAAAAAATAACTTTGAATGCAAATGTCTCGAAAACTAGACCTTATAAAAGGGTTTGCTTTGGATGTGCTGGTTGCATTTGACAAAACCTTTCTATATATGTACGTTTCAATGAGTTCCAGAGACTTTCGTAAAAAAATCAATTTTTAGTGATTTTTTCGAAAATCGATTGGAAAAAAAAAAGTTGAGTTTTGAACGGAAATGCAAAGACCTGACCGTTATCTGTTCAACAACGCTAACCGCAACCTCTTACGAGCTTTATTTTGGAAGTTATGGCCATTTTAAGATTTTTAGTTTTTGGGTTGAAACAAGAAAGATTAACTTTGAATCAAAATTCCTCTGCAACCAGAGCCCACAAAATGCTCTAGTTTTCAGCAATGGATAGCTCTCCAAAAACTGATTAAGCGGTTAATAAACCGCAAGGCCTTCCGAGCCTTATTTGTGGAACTGTAGACATCCAAAGTCATGCAAACTTTCAAAACTCAAAAAAATCGATTTTAATGGATTTACTTTGAATTAAGTTATCTCCGCAACCATACCTCCTACAATGTTCTAGTTTTCAGCTATGGATAGCTACTGAAAAACTAGTTAAGCGTTTGCAAGCGAAAATGACGTCATAGCCTTATTTGCGGAACTGTAGGCATCCAAAGTCATACAAGCCTTCATAACTCAAAAAAATAACTTTGAATGTAAATATCTCGAAAACTAGACCTTATAAAAGGGTTTGCTTTGGATGTGCTGGTTGCATTTGACAAAACCTTTCTATATATTTACGTTTCAATGGGTTCCAGAGACTTTTGTAAAAAAATCAATTTTTAATGATAAGGGGGTAGTCCATGCTTTTTTTCGAAAATCGATTGGAAAAACAACCAGAGCCCACAAAATGCTCTAGTTTTCAGCAATGGATAGCTCTCCAAAAACTGATTAAGCGGTTAATAAACCGCAAGGCCTTCCGAGCCTTATTTGTGGAACTGTAGACATCCAAAGTCATGCAAACTTTCAAAACCCAAAAAAATCGATTTTAATGGATTTACTTTGAATTAAGATATCTCCGCAACCAGGCCTCCTAGAATGTTCTAGTTTTCAGCTATGGATAGCTACTGAAAAACTAGTTAAGCGTTTTGCAAGCGAAAATGACGTCATAGCCTTATTTGCGGAACTGTATACATCCAAAGTCATACAAGCCTTCATAACTCAAAAAAATAACTTTGAATGCAAATATCTCGAAAACTAGACCTTATAAAAGGGTTTGCTTTGGATGTGCTGGTTGCATTTGACAAAACCTTTCTATATATTTACGCTTCAATGGGTTCCAGAGACTTTCGTAAAAAAATCAATTTTTAGTGATAAGGGGGTAGTCCATGCTTTTTTTCGAAAATCGATTGGAAAAACAACCAGAGCCCACAAAATGCTCAAGTTTTCAGCAATGGATAGCTCTCCAAAAACTGATTAAGCGGTTAATAAACCGCAAGGCCTTCCGAGCCTTATTTGTGGAACTGTAGACATCCAAAGTCATGCAAACTTTCAAAACTCAAAAAAATCGATTTTAATGGATTTACTTTGAATTAAGATATCTCCGCAACCAGACCTCCTAGAATGTTCTAGTTTTCAGCTATGGATAGCTACTGAAAAACTAGTTAAGCGTTTTGCAAGCGAAAATGACGTCATAGCCTTATTTGCGGAACTGTAGGCATCCTAGGTCATACAAGCCTTCATAACTCAAAAAAATAACTTTGAATGCAAATATCTCGAAAACTAGACCTTATAAAAGGGTTTGCTTTGGATGTGCTGGTTGCATTTGACAAAACCTTTCTATATATTTACGTTTCAATGGGTTCCAGAGACTTTCGTAAAAAAATCAATTTTTAGTGATAAGGGGGTAGTCCATGCTTTTTTTCGAAAATCGATTGGAAAAACAACCAGAGCCCACAAAATGCTCTAGTTTTCAGCAATGGATAGCTCTCCAAAAACTGATTAAGCGGTTAATAAACCGCAAGGCCTTCCGAGCCTTATTTGTGGAACTGTAGACATCCAAAGTCATGCAAACTTTCAAAACTCAAAAAAATCGATTTTAATGGATTTACTTTGAATTAAGATATCTCCGCAACCAGACCTCCTAGAATGTTCTAGTTTTCAGCTATGGATAGCTACTGAAAAACTAGTTAAGCGTTTTGCAAGCGAAAATGACGTCATAGCCTTATTTGCGGAACTGTAGGCATCCAAAGTCATACAAGCCTTCATAACTCAAAAAAATAACTTTGAATGCAAATATCTCGAAAACTAGACCTTATAAAAGGGTTTGCTTTAGATGTGCTGGTTGCATTTGACAAAACCTTTCTATATATTTACGCTTCAATGGGTTCCAGAGACTTTCGTAAAAAAATCAATTTTTAGTGATAAGGGGGTAGTCCATGCTTTTTTTCGAAAATCGATTGGAAAAACAACCAGAGCCCACAAAATGCTCAAGTTTTCAGCAATGGATAGCTCTCCAAAAACTGATTAAGCGGTTAATAAACCGCAAGGCCTTCCGAGCCTTATTTGTGGAACTGTAGACATCCAAAGTCATGCAAACTTTCAAAACTCAAAAAAATCGATTTTAATGGATTTACTTTGAATTAAGATATCTCCGCAACCAGACCTCCTAGAATGTTCTAGTTTTCAGCTATGGATAGCTACTGAAAAACTAGTTAAGCGTTTTGCAAGCGAAAATGACGTCATAGCCTTATTTGCGGAACTGTAGGCATCCTAGGTCATACAAGCCTTCATAACTCAAAAAAATAACTTTGAATGCAAATATCTCGAAAACTAGACCTTATAAAAGGGTTTGCTTTGGATGTGCTGGTTGCATTTGACAAAACCTTTCTATATATTTACGTTTCAATGGGTTCCAGAGACTTTCGTAAAAAAATCAATTTTTAGTGATAAGGGGGTAGTCCATGCTTTTTTTCGAAAATCGATTGGAAAAACAACCAGAGCCCACAAAATGCTCTAGTTTTCAGCAATGGATAGCTCTCCAAAAACTGATTAAGCGGTTAATAAACCGCAAGGCCTTCCGAGCCTTATTTGTGGAACTGTAGACATCCAAAGTCATGCAAACTTTCAAAACTCAAAAAAATCGATTTTAATGGATTTACTTTGAATTAAGATATCTCCGCAACCAGACCTCCTAGAATGTTCTAGTTTTCAGCTATGGATAGCTACTGAAAAACTAGTTAAGCGTTTTGCAAGCGAAAATGACGTCATAGCCTTATTTGCGGAACTGTAGGCATCCAAAGTCATACAAGCCTTCATAACTCAAAAAAATAACTTTGAATGCAAATATCTCGAAAACTAGACCTTATAAAAGGGTTTGCTTTAGATGTGCTGGTTGCATTTGACAAAACCTTTCTATATATTTACGTTTCAATGGGTTCCAGAGACTTTCGTATAAAAATCAATTTTTAGTGATAAGGGGGTAGTCCATGCTTTTTTTCGAAAATCGATTGGAAAAACAACCAGAGCCCACAAAATGCTCTAGTTTTCAGCAATGGATAGCTCTCCAAAAACTGATTAAGCGGTTAATAAACCGCAAGGCCTTCCGAGCCTTATTTGTGGAACTGTAGACATCCAAAGTCATGCAAACTTTCAAAACTCAAAAAAATCGATTTTAATGGATTTACTTTGAATTAAGATATCTCCGCAACCAGACCTCCTAGAATGTTCTAGTTTTCAGCTATGGATAGCTACTGAAAAACTAGTTAAGCGTTTTGGAAGCGAAAATGACGTCATAGCCTTATTTGCGGAACTGTAGGCATCCAAAGTCATACAAGCCTTCATAACTCAAAAAAATAACTTTGAATGCAAATATCTCGAAAACTAGATCTTATAAAAGGGTTTGCTTTAGATGTGCTGGTTGCATTTGACAAAACCTTTCTATATATTTACGTTTCAATGGGTTCCAGAGACTTTCGTAAAAAAATCAATTTTTAGTGATAAGGGGGTAGTCCATGCTTTTTTTCGAAAATCGATTGGAAAAACAACCAGAGCCCACAAAATGCTCTAGTTTTCAGCAATGGATAGCTCTCCAAAAACTGATTAAGCGGTTAATAAACCGCAAGGCCTTCCGAGCCTTATTTGTGGAACTGTAGACATCCAAAGTCATGCAAACTTTCAAAACTCAAAAAAATCGATTTTAATGGATTTACTTTGAATTAAGATATCTCCGCAACCAGACCTCCTAGAATGTTCTAGTTTTCAGCTATGGATAGCTACTGAAAAACTAGTTAAGCGTTTTGCAAGCGAAAATGACGTCATAGCCTTATTTGCGGAACTGTAGGCATCCTAGGTCATACAAGCCTTCATAACTCAAAAAAATAACTTTGAATGCAAATATCTCGAAAACTAGACCTTATAAAAGGGTTTGCTTTGGATGTGCTGGTTGCATTTGACAAAACCTTTCTATATATTTACGTTTCAATGGGTTCCAGAGACTTTCGTAAAAAAATCAATTTTTAGTGATAAGGGGGTAGTCCATGCTTTTTTTCGAAAATCGATTGGAAAAACAACCAGAGCCCACAAAATGCTCTAGTTTTCAGCAATGGATAGCTCTCCAAAAACTGATTAAGCGGTTAATAAACCGCAAGGCCTTCCGAGCCTTATTTGTGGAACTGTAGACATCCAAAGTCATGCAAACTTTCAAAACTCAAAAAAATCGATTTTAATGGATTTACTTTGAATTAAGATATCTCCGCAACCAGACCTCCTAGAATGTTCTAGTTTTCAGCTATGGATAGCTACTGAAAAACTAGTTAAGCGTTTTGCAAGCGAAAATGACGTCATAGCCTTATTTGCGGAACTGTAGGCATCCAAAGTCATACAAGCCTTCATAACTCAAAAAAATAACTTTGAATGCAAATATCTCGAAAACTAGACCTTATAAAAGGGTTTGCTTTAGATGTGCTGGTTGCATTTGACAAAACCTTTCTATATATTTACGCTTCAATGGGTTCCAGAGACTTTCGTAAAAAAATCAATTTTTAGTGATAAGGGGGTAGTCCATGCTTTTTTTCGAAAATCGATTGGAAAAACAACCAGAGCCCACAAAATGCTCAAGTTTTCAGCAATGGATAGCTCTCCAAAAACTGATTAAGCGGTTAATAAACCGCAAGGCCTTCCGAGCCTTATTTGTGGAACTGTAGACATCCAAAGTCATGCAAACTTTCAAAACTCAAAAAAATCGATTTTAATGGATTTACTTTGAATTAAGATATCTCCGCAACCAGACCTCCTAGAATGTTCTAGTTTTCAGCTATGGATAGCTACTGAAAAACTAGTTAAGCGTTTTGCAAGCGAAAATGACGTCATAGCCTTATTTGCGGAACTGTAGGCATCCTAGGTCATACAAGCCTTCATAACTCAAAAAAATAACTTTGAATGCAAATATCTCGAAAACTAGACCTTATAAAAGGGTTTGCTTTGGATGTGCTGGTTGCATTTGACAAAACCTTTCTATATATTTACGTTTCAATGGGTTCCAGAGACTTTCGTAAAAAAATCAATTTTTAGTGATAAGGGGGTAGTCCATGCTTTTTTTCGAAAATCGATTGGAAAAACAACCAGAGCCCACAAAATGCTCTAGTTTTCAGCAATGGATAGCTCTCCAAAAACTGATTAAGCGGTTAATAAACCGCAAGGCCTTCCGAGCCTTATTTGTGGAACTGTAGACATCCAAAGTCATGCAAACTTTCAAAACTCAAAAAAATCGATTTTAATGGATTTACTTTGAATTAAGATATCTCCGCAACCAGACCTCCTAGAATGTTCTAGTTTTCAGCTATGGATAGCTACTGAAAAACTAGTTAAGCGTTTTGCAAGCGAAAATGACGTCATAGCCTTATTTGCGGAACTGTAGGCATCCAAAGTCATACAAGCCTTCATAACTCAAAAAAATAACTTTGAATGCAAATATCTCGAAAACTAGACCTTATAAAAGGGTTTGCTTTAGATGTGCTGGTTGCATTTGACAAAACCTTTCTATATATTTACGTTTCAATGGGTTCCAGAGACTTTCGTATAAAAATCAATTTTTAGTGATAAGGGGGTAGTCCATGCTTTTTTTCGAAAATCGATTGGTAAAAACAACCAGAGCCCACAAAATGCTCTAGTTTTCAGCAATGGATAGCTCTCCAAAAACTGATTAAGCGGTTAATAAACCGCAAGGCCTTCCGAGCCTTATTTGTGGAACTGTAGACATCCAAAGTCATGCAAACTTTCAAAACTCAAAAAAATCGATTTTAATGGATTTACTTTGAATTAAGATATCTCCGCAACCAGACCTCCTAGAATGTTCTAGTTTTCAGCTATGGATAGCTACTGAAAAACTAGTTAAGCGTTTTGGAAGCGAAAATGACGTCATAGCCTTATTTGCGGAACTGTAGGCATCCAAAGTCATACAAGCCTTCATAACTCAAAAAAATAACTTTGAATGCAAATATCTCGAAAACTAGATCTTATAAAAGGGTTTGCTTTAGATGTGCTGGTTGCATTTGACAAAACCTTTCTATATATTTACGTTTCAATGGGTTCCAGAGACTTTCGTAAAAAAATCAATTTTTAGTGATAAGGGGGTAGTCCATGCTTTTTTTCGAAAATCGATTGGAAAAACAACCAGAGCCCACAAAATGCTCTAGTTTTCAGCAATGGATAGCTCTCCAAAAACTGATTAAGCGGTTAATAAACCGCAAGGCCTTCCGAGCCTTATTTGTGGAACTGTAGACATCCAAAGTCATGCAAACTTTCAAAACTCAAAAAAATCGATTTTAATGGATTTACTTTGAATTAAGATATCTCCGCAACCAGACCTCCTAGAATGTTCTAGTTTTCAGCTATGGATAGCTACTGAAAAACTAGTTAAGCGTTTTGCAAGCGAAAATGACGTCATAGCCTTATTTGCGGAACTGTAGGCATCCAAAGTCATACAAGCCTTCATAACTCAAAAAAATAACTTTGAATGCAAATATCTCGAAAACTAGACCTTATAAAAGGGTTTGCTTTAGATGTGCTGGTTGCATTTGACAAAACCTTTCTATATATTTACGCTTCAATGGGTTCCAGAGACTTTCGTAAAAAAATCAATTTTTAGTGATAAGGGGGTAGTCCATGCTTTTTTTCGAAAATCGATTGGAAAAACAACCAGAGCCCACAAAATGCTCAAGTTTTCAGCAATGGATAGCTCTCCAAAAACTGATTAAGCGGTTAATAAACCGCAAGGCCTTCCGAGCCTTATTTGTGGAACTGTAGACATCCAAAGTCATGCAAACTTTCAAAACTCAAAAAAATCGATTTTAATGGATTTACTTTGAATTAAGATATCTCCGCAACCAGACCTCCTAGAATGTTCTAGTTTTCAGCTATGGATAGCTACTGAAAAACTAGTTAAGCGTTTTGCAAGCGAAAATGACGTCATAGCCTTATTTGCGGAACTGTAGGCATCCTAGGTCATACAAGCCTTCATAACTCAAAAAAATAACTTTGAATGCAAATATCTCGAAAACTAGACCTTATAAAAGGGTTTGCTTTGGATGTGCTGGTTGCATTTGACAAAACCTTTCTATATATTTACGTTTCAATGGGTTCCAGAGACTTTCGTAAAAAAATCAATTTTTAGTGATAAGGGGGTAGTCCATGCTTTTTTTCGAAAATCGATTGGAAAAACAACCAGAGCCCACAAAATGCTCTAGTTTTCAGCAATGGATAGCTCTCCAAAAACTGATTAAGCGGTTAATAAACCGCAAGGCCTTCCGAGCCTTATTTGTGGAACTGTAGACATCCAAAGTCATGCAAACTTTCAAAACTCAAAAAAATCGATTTTAATGGATTTACTTTGAATTAAGATATCTCCGCAACCAGACCTCCTAGAATGTTCTAGTTTTCAGCTATGGATAGCTACTGAAAAACTAGTTAAGCGTTTTGCAAGCGAAAATGACGTCATAGCCTTATTTGCGGAACTGTAGGCATCCAAAGTCATACAAGCCTTCATAACTCAAAAAAATAACTTTGAATGCAAATATCTCGAAAACTAGACCTTATAAAAGGGTTTGCTTTAGATGTGCTGGTTGCATTTAACAAAACCTTTCTATATATTTACGTTTCAATGGGTTCCAGAGACTTTCGTATAAAAATCAATTTTTAGTGATAAGGGGGTAGTCCATGCTTTTTTTCGAAAATCGATTGGAAAAACAACCAGAGCCCACAAAATGCTCTAG
Organism: Melangyna quadrimaculata; assembly: GCA_949320155.1. Taxonomy (NCBI): domain Eukaryota; kingdom Metazoa; phylum Arthropoda; class Insecta; order Diptera; family Syrphidae; genus Melangyna; species Melangyna quadrimaculata. Next base: position 44,524 of record CASGHW010000192.1, read on the forward strand.
TTTTCAGCAATGGATAGCTCTCCAAAAACTGATTAAGCGGTTAATAAACCGCAAGGCCTTCCGAGCCTTATTTGTGGAACTGTAGACATCCAAAGTCATGCAAACTTTCAAAACTCAAAAAAATCGATTTTAATGGATTTACTTTGAATTAAGATATCTCCGCAACCAGACCTCCTAGAATGTTCTAGTTTTCAGCTATGGATAGCTACTGAAAAACTAGTTAAGCGTTTTGGAAGCGAAAATGACGTCATAGCCTTATTTGCGGAACTGTAGGCATCCAAAGTCATACAAGCCTTCATAACTCAAAAAAATAACTTTGAATGCAAATATCTCGAAAACTAGATCTTATAAAAGGGTTTGCTTTAGATGTGCTGGTTGCATTTGACAAAACCTTTCTATATATTTACGTTTCAATGGGTTCCAGAGACTTTCGTAAAAAAATCAATTTTTAGTGATAAGGGGGTAGTCCATGCTTTTTTTCGAAAATCGATTGGAAAAAAAAAGTTGAGTTTTGAACGGCAATGCAAAGACCTGACCGTTATCTGTTCAACAACGCTAACCGCAACCTCTTACGAGCTTTATTTAGGAAGTTATGGCCAAATTAAGATTTTTAGTTTTTGGGTTGAAACAAGAAAGATTAACTTTGAATCAAAATTCCTCTGCAACCAGAGCCCACAAAATGCTCTAGTTTTCAGCAATGGATAGCTCTCCAAAAACTGATTAAGCGGTTAATAAACCGCAAGGCCTTCCGAGCCTTATTTGTGGAACTGTAGACATCCAAAGTCATGCAAACTTTCAAAACTCAAAAAAATCGATTTTAATGGATTTACTTTGATTTACTTTGAATTAAGATATCTCCGCAACCAGACCTCCTAGAATGTTCTAGTTTTCAGCTATGGATAGCTACTGAAAAACTAGTTAAGCGTTTTGCAAGCGACCTTATAAAAGGGTTTGCTTTGGATGTGCTGGTTGCATTTGACAAAACCTTTCTATATATTTACGTTTCAATGGGTTCCAGAGACTTTCGTAAAAAAATCAATTTTTAGTGATAAGGGGGTAGTCCATGCTTTTTTTCGAAAATCGATTGGAAAAACAACCAGAGCCCACAAAATGCTCTAGTTTTCAGCAATGGATAGATCTCCAAAAACTGATTAAGCGGTTAATAAACCGCAAGGCCTTCCGAGCCTTATTTGTGGAACTGTAGACATCCAAAGTCATGCAAACTTTCAAAACTCAAAAAAATCGATTTTAATGGATTTACTTTGAATTAAGATATCTCCTCAACCAGACCTCCTAGAATGTTCTAGTTTTCAGCTATGGATAGCTACTGAAAAATTAGTTAAGCGTTTTGCAAGCGAAAATGACGTCATAGCCTTATTTGCGGAACTGTAGGCATCCAAAGTCATACAAGCCTTCATAACTCAAAAAAATAACTTTGAATGCAAATATCTCGAAAACTAGACCTTATAAAAGGGTTTGCTTTGGATGTGCTGGTTGCATTTGACAAAACCTTTCTATATATTTACGTTTCAATGGGTTCCAGAGACTTTCGTAACAAAATCAATTTTTAGTGATTTTTTCGAAAATCGATTGGAAAAAAAAAAGTTGAGTTTTGAACGGCAATGCAAAGACCTGACCGTTATCTGTTCAACAACGCTAACCGCAACCTCTTACGAGCTTTATTTTGGAAGTAATGGCCATATTAAGATTTTAAGTTTTTGGGTTGAAACAAGAAAGATTAACTTTGAATCAAAATTCCTCTGCAACCAGAGCCCACAAAATGCTCTAGTTTTCAGCAATGGATAGCTCTCCAAAAACTGATTAAGCGGTTAATAAACCGCAAGGCCTTCCGAGCCTTATTTGTGGAACTGTAGACATCCAAAGTCATGCAAACTTTCAAAACTCAAAAAAATCGATTTTAATGGATTTACTTTGAATTAAGATATCTCCGCAACCAGACCTCTTAGAATGTTCTAGTTTTCAGCTATGGATAGCTACTGAAAAACTAGTTAAGCGTTTTGCAAGCGAAAATGACGTCATAGCCTTATTTGCGGAACTGTAGGCATCCAAAGTCATACAAGCCTTCATAACTCAAAAAAATAACTTTGAATGCAAATATCTCGAAAACTAGACCTTATAAAAGGGTTTGCTTTGGATGTGCTGGTTGCATTTGACAAAACCTTTCTATATATTTACGTTTCAATGGGTTCCAGAGACTTTCGTAACAAAATCAATTTTTAGTGATTTTTTCGAAAATCGATTGGAAAAAAAAAGTTGAGTTTTGAACGGCAATGCAAAGACCTGACCGTTATCTGTTCAACAACGCTAACCGCAACCTCTTACGAGCTTTATTTTGGAAGTAATGGCCATATTAAGATTTTAAGTTTTTGGGTTGAAATAAGAAAGATTAACTTTGAATCAAAATTCCTCTGCAACCAGAGCCCACAAAATGCTCTAGTTTTCAGCAATGGATAGCTCTCCAAAAACTGATTAAGCGGTTAATAAACCGCAAGGCCTTCCGAGCCTTATTTGTGGAACTGTAGACATCCAAAGTCATGCAAACTTTCAAAACTCAAAAAAATCGATTTTAATGGATTTACTTTGAATTAAGATATCTCCGCAACCAGACCTCCTAGAATGTTCTAGTTTTCAGCTATGGATAGCTACTGAAAAACTAGTTAAGCGTTTTGCAAGCGAAAATGACGTCATAGCCTTATTTGCGGAACTGTAGGCATCCAAAGTCATACAAGCCTCATAACTAAAAAAAATAACCTTGAATGCAAATATCTCGAAAACTAGACCTTATAAAAGGGTTTGCTTTGGATGTGCTGGTTGCATTTGACAAAACCTTTCTATATATGTACGTTTCAATGAGTTCCAGAGACTTTCGTAAAAAAATGAATTTTTAGTGATAAGGGGGTAGTCCATGCTTTTTTTCGAAAATCGATTGGAAAAACAACCAGAGCCCACAAAATGCTCTAGTTTTCAGCAATGGATAGCTCTCCAAAAACTGATTAAGCGGTTAATAAACCGCAAGGCCTTTCGAGCCTTATTTGTGGAACTGTAGACATCCAAAGTCATGCAAACTTTCAAAACTCAAAAAAATCGATTTTAATGGATTTACTTTGAATTAATATATCTCCGCAACCAGACCTCCTAGAATGTTCTAATTTTCAGCTATGGATAGCTACTGAAAAACTAGTTAAGCGTTTTGCAAGCGAAAATGACGTCATAGCCTTATTTGCGGAACTGTAGGCATCCAAAGTCATACAAGCCTTCATAACTCAAAAAAATAACTTTGAATGCAAATATCTCGAAAACTAGACCTTATAAAAGGGTTTGCTTTGGATGTGCTGGTTGCATTTGACAAAACCTTTCTATATATTTACGTTTCAATGGGTTCCAGAGACTTTCGTAACAAAATCAATTTTTAGTGATTTTTTCGAAAATCGATTGGAAAAAAAAAAGTTGAGTTTTGAACGGCAATGCAAAGACCTGACCGTTATCTGTTCAACAACGCTAACCGCAACCTCTTACGAGCTTTATTTTGGAAGTAATGGCCATATTAAGATTTTAAGTTTTTGGGTTGAAACAAGAAAGATTAACTTTGAATCAAAATTCCTCTGCAACCAGAGCCCACAAAATGCTCTAGTTTTCAGCAATGGATAGCTCTCCAAAAACTGATTAAGCGGTTAATAAACCGCAAGGCCTTCCGAGCCTTATTTGTGGAACTGTAGACATCCAAAGTCATGCAAACTTTCAAAACTCAAAAAAATCGATTTTAATGGATTTACTTTGAATTAAGATATCTCCGCAACCAGACCTCCTAGAATGTTCTAGTTTTCAGCTATGGATAGCTACTGAAAAACTAGTTAAGCGTTTTGCAAGCGAAAATGACGTCATAGCCTTATTTGCGGAATTGTAGGCATCCAAAGTCATACAAGCCTCATAACTAAAAAAAATAACCTTGAATGCAAATATCTCGAAAACTAGACCTTATAAAAGGGTTTGCTTTGGATGTGCTGGTTGCATTTGACAAAACCTTTCTATATATGTACGTTTCAATGAGTTCCAGAGACTTTCGTAAAAAAATGAATTTTTAGTGATAAGGGGGTAGTCCATGCTTTTTTCGAAAATCGATTGGAAAAACAACCAGAGCCCACAAAATGCTCTAGTTTTCAGCAATGGATAGCTCTCCAAAAACTGATTAAGCGGTTAATAAACCGCAAGGCCTTTCGAGCCTTATTTGTGGAACTGTAGGCATCCAAAGTCATACAAGCCTTCATAACTCAAAAAAATAACTTTGAATGCAAATATCTCGAAAACTAGACCTTATAAAAGGGTTTGCTTTGGATGTGCTGGTTGCATTTGACAAAACCTTTCTATATATTTACGTTTCAATGGGTTCCAGAGATTTTCGTAAAAAAATCAATTTTTAGTGATAAGGGGGTAGTCCATGCTTTTTTTCGAAAATCGATTGGAAAAAAAAAAGTTGAGTTTTGAACGGCAATGCAAAGACCTGACCGTTATCTGTTCAACAACGCTAACCGCAACCTCTTACGAGCTTTATTTTGGAAGTTATGGCCAAATTAAGATTTTAAGTTTTTGGGTTGAAACAAGAAAGATTAACTTTGAATCAAAATTCCTCTGCAACCAGAGCCCACAAAATGCTCTAGTTTTCAGCAATGGATAGTTCTCCAAAAACCGATTAAGCGCTTAATAAACCGCAAGGCCTTCCGAGCCTTATTTGTGGAACTGTAGACATCCAAAGTCATGCAAACTTTCAAAACTCAAAAAAATCGATTTTAATGGATTTACTTTGATTTACTTTGAATTAAGATATCTCCGCAACCAGACCTCCTAGAATGTTCTAGTTTTCAGCTATGGATAGCTACTGAAAAACTAGTTAAGCGTTTTGCAAGCGACCTTATAAAAGGGTTTGCTTTGGATGTGCTGGTTGCATTTGACAAAACCTTTCTATATATTTACGTTTCAATGGGTTCCAGAGACTTTCGTAAAAAAATCAATTTTTAGTGATAAGGGGGTAGTCCATGCTTTTTTTCGAAAATCGATTGGAAAAAAAAAAGTTGAGTTTTGAACGGCAATGCAAAGACCTGACCGTTATCTGTTCAACAACGCTAACCGCAACCTCTTACGAGCTTTATTTTGGAAGTAATGGCCATATTAAGATTTTTAGATTTTGGGTTGAAACAAGAAAGATTAACTTTGAATCAAAATTCCTCTGCAACCAGAGCCCACAAAATCCTCTAGTTTTCAGCAATGGATAGTTCTCCAAAAACTGATTAAGCGGTTAATAAACCGCAAGGCCTTCCGAGCCTTATTTGTGGAACTGTAGACATCCAAAGTCATGCAAACTTTCAAAACTCAAAAAAATCGATTTTAATGGATTTACTTTGAATTAAGATATCTCCTCAACCAGACCTCCTAGAATGTTCTAGTTTTCAGCTATGGATAGCTACTGAAAAACTAGTTAAGCGTTTTGCAAGCGAAAATGACGTCATAGCCTTATTTGCGGAACTGTAGGCATCCAAAGTCATACAAGCCTTCATAACTCAAAAAAATAACTTTGAATGCAAATATCTCGAAAACTAGACCTTATAAAAGGGTTTGCTTTAGATGTGCTGGTTGCATTTGACAAAACCTTTCTATATATTTACGTTTCAATGGGTTCCAGAGACTTTCGTAAAAAAATCAATTTTTAGTGATAAGGGGGTAGTCCATGCTTTTTTTCGAAAATCGATTGGAAAAAAAAAGTTGAGTTTTGAACGGCAATGCAAAGACCTGACCGTTATCTGTTCAACAACGCTAACCGCAACCTCTTACGAGCTTTATTTTGGAAGTTATGGCCAAATTAAGATTTTTAGTTTTTGGGTTGAAACAAGAAAGATTAACTTTGAATCAAAATTCCTCTGCAACCAGAGCCCACAAAATGCTCTAGTTTTCAGCAATGGATAGCTCTCCAAAAACTGATTAAGCGGTTAATAAACCGCAAGGCCTTTCGAGCCTTATTTGTGGAACTGTAGACATCCAAAGTCATGCAAACTTTCAAAACTCAAAAAAATCGATTTTAATGGATTTACTTTGAATTAAGATATCTCCGCAACCAGACCTCTTAGAATGTTCTAGTTTTCAGCTATGGATAGCTACTGAAAAACTAGTTAAGCGTTTTGCAAGCGAAAATGACGTCATAGCCTTATTTGCGGAACTGTAGGCATCACAAGTCATACAAGCCTTCATAACTCAAAAAAATAACTTTGAATGCAAATATCTCGAAAACTAGACCTTATAAAAGGGTTTGCTTTGGATGTGCTGGTTGCATTTGACAAAACCTTTCTATATATTTACGTTTCAATGGGTTCCAGAGACTTTCGTAAAAAAATCAATTTTTAGTGATAAGGGGGTAGTCCATGCTTTTTTTCGAAAATCGATTGGAAAAACAACCAGAGCCCACAAAATGCTCTAGTTTTCAGCAATGGATAGATCTCCAAAAACTGATTAAGCGGTTAATAAACCGCAAGGCCTTCCGAGCCTTATTTGTGGAACTGTAGACATCCAAAGTCATGCAAACTTTCAAAACTCAAAAAAATCGATTTTAATGGATTTACTTTGAATTAAGATATCTCCGCAACCAGACCTCTTAGAATGTTCTAGTTTTCAGCTATGGATAGCTACTGAAAAACTAGTTAAGCGTTTTGCAAGCGAAAATGACGTCATAGCCTTATTTGCGGCACTGTAGGCATCACAAGTCATACAAGCCTTCATAACTCAAAAAAATAACTTTGAATGCAAATATCTCGAAAACTAGACCTTATAAAAGGGTTTGCTTTGGATGTGCTGGTTGCATTTGACAAAACCTTTCTATATATTTACGTTTCAATGGGTTCCAGAGACTTTCGTAAAAAAATCAATTTTTAGTGATAAGGGGGTAGTCCATGCTTTTTTTCGAAAATCGATTGGAAAAACAACCAGAGCCCACAAAATGCTCTAGTTTTCAGCAATGGATAGATCTCCAAAAACTGATTAAGCGGTTAATAAACCGCAAGGCCTTCCGAGCCTTATTTGTGGAACTGTAGACATCCAAAGTCATGCAAACTTTCAAAACTAAAAAAAATCGATTTTAATGGATTTACTTTGAATTAAGATATCTCCGCAACCAGACCTCTTAGAATGTTCTAGTTTTCAGCTATGGATAGCTACTGAAAAACTAGTTAAGCGTTTTGCAAGCGAAAATGACGTCATAGCCTTATTTGCGGAACTGTAGGCATCACAAGTCATACAAGCCTTCATAACTCAAAAAAATAACTTTGAATGCAAATATCTCGAAAACTAGACCTTATAAAAGGGTTTGCTTTGGATGTGCTGGTTGCATTTGACAAAACCTTTCTATATATTTACGTTTCAATGGGTTCCAGAGACTTTCGTAAAAAAATCAATTTTTAGTGATAAGGGGGTAGTCCATGCTTTTTTTCGAAAATCGATTGGAAAAACAACCAGAGCCCACAAAATGCTCTAGTTTTCAGCAATGGATAGCTCTCCAAAAACTGATTAAGCGGTTAATAAACCGCAAGGCCTTCCGAGCCTTATTTGTGGAACTGTAGACATCCAAAGTCATGCAAACTTTCAAAACTCAAAAAAATTGATTTTAATGGATTTACTTTGAATTAAGATATCTCCGCAACCAGACCACTTAGAATGTTCTAGTTTTCAGCTATGGATAGCTACTGAAAAACTAGTTAAGCGTTTTGCAAGCGAAAATGACGTCATAGCCTTATTTGTAGAACTGTAGGCATCCAAAGTCATACAAGCCTTCATAACTCAAAAAAATAACTTTGAATGCAAATATCTCGAAAACTAGACCTTATAAAAGGGTTTGCTTTAGATGTGCTGGTTGCATTTGACAAAACCTTTCTATATATTTACGTTTCAATGGGTTCCAGAGACTTTCGTAAAAAAATCAATTTTTAGTGATAAGGGGGTAGTCCATGCTTTTTTTCGAAAATCGATTGGAAAAAAAAAGTTGAGTTTTGAACGGCAATGCAAAGACCTGACCGTTATCTGTTCAACAACGCTAACCGCAACCTCTTACGAGCTTTATTTTGGAAGTTATGGCCAAATTAAGATTTTTAGTTTTTGGGTTGAAACAAGAAAGATTAACTTTGAATCAAAATTCCTCTGCAACCAGAGCCCACAAAATGCTCTAGTTTTCAGCAATGGATAGCTCTCCAAAAACTGATTAAGCGGTTAATAAACCGCAAGGCCTTTCGAGCCTTATTTGTGGAACTGTAGACATCCAAAGTCATGCAAACTTTCAAAACTCAAAAAAATCGATTTTAATGGATTTACTTTGATTTACTTTGAATTAAGATATCTCCGCAACCAGACCTCCTAGAATGTTCTAGTTTTCAGCTATGGATAGCTACTGAAAAACTAGTTAAGCGTTTTGCAAGCGACCTTATAAAAGGGTTTGCTTTGGATGTGCTGGTTGCATTTGACAAAACCTTTCTATATATTTACGTTTCAATGGGTTCCAGAGACTTTCGTAAAAAAATCAATTTTTAGTGATAAGGGGGTAGTCCATGCTTTTTTTCGAAAATCGATTGGAAAAACAACCAGAGCCCACAAAATGCTCTAGTTTTCAGCAATGGATAGATCTCCAAAAACTGATTAAGCGGTTAATAAACCGCAAGGCCTTCCGAGCCTTATTTGTGGAACTGTAGACATCCAAAGTCATGCAAACTTTCAAAACTCAAAAAAATCGATTTTAATGGATTTACTTTGAATTAAGATATCTCCGCAACCAGACCTCTTAGAATGTTCTCGTTTTCAGCTATGGATAGCTACTGAAAAACTAGTTAAGCGTTTTGCAAGCGAAAATGACGTCATAGCCTTATTTGCGGAACTGTAGGCATCCAAAGTCATACAAGCCTTCATAACTCAAAAAAATAACTTTGAATGCAAATATCTCGAAAACTAGACCTTATAAAAGGGTTTGCTTTGGATGTGCTGGTTGCATTTGACAAAACCTTTCTATATATTTACGTTTCAATGGGTTCCAGAGACTTCCGTAAAAAAATCAATTTTTAGTGATAAGGGGGTAGTCCATGCTTTTTTTCGAAAATCGATTGGAAAAAAAAAAGTTGAGTTTTGAACGGCAATGCAAAGACCTGACCGTTATCTGTTCAACAACGCTAACCGCAACGTCTTACGAGCTTTATTTTGGAAGTTATGGCCAAATTAAGATTTTTAGTTTTTGGGTTGAAACAAGAAAGATTAACTTTGAATCAAAATTCCTCTGCAACCAGAGCCCACAAAATGCTCTAGTTTTCAGCAATGGATAGTTCTCCAAAAACTGATTAAGCGGTTAATAAACCGCAAGGCCTTCCGAGCCTTATTTGTGGAACTGTAGACATCCAAAGTCATGCAAACTTTCAAAACTCAAAAAAATCGATTTTAATGGATTTACTTTGAATTAAGATATCTCCTCAACCAGACCTCCTAGAATGTTCTAGTTTTCAGCTATGGATAGCTACTGAAAAACTAGTTAAGCGTTTTGCAAGCGAAAATGACGTCATAGCCTTATTTGCGGAACTGTAGGCATCCAAAGTCATACAAGCCTTCATAACTCAAAAAAATAACTTTGAATGCAAATATCTCGAAAACTAGACCTTATAAAAGGGTTTGCTTTGGATGTGCTGGTTGCATTTGACAAAACCTTTCTATATATTTACGTTTCAATGGGTTCCAGAGACTTTCGTAACAAAATCAATTTTTAGTGATTTTTTCGAAAATCGATTGGAAAAAAAAAAGTTGAGTTTTGAACGGCAATGCAAAGACCTGACCGTTATCTGTTCAACAACGCTAACCGCAACCTCTTACGAGCTTTATTTTGGAAGTAATGGCCATATTAAGATTTTAAGTTTTTGGGTTGAAACAAGAAAGATTAACTTTGAATCAAAATTCCTCTGCAACCAGAGCCCACAAAATGCTTTAGTTTTCAGCAATGGATAGCTCTCCAAAAACTGATTAAGCGGTTAATAAACCGCAAGGCCTTCCGAGCCTTATTTGTGGAACTGTAGACATCCAAAGTCATGCAAACTTTCAAAACTCAAAAAAATCGATTTTAATGGATTTACTTTGAATTAATATATCTCCGCAACCAGACCTCCTAGAATGTTCTAATTTTCAGCTATGGATAGCTACTGAAAAACTAGTTAAGCGTTTTGCAAGCGAAAATGACGTCATAGCCTTATTTGCGGAACTGTAGGCATCCAAAGTCATACAAGCCTTCATAACTCAAAAAAATAACTTTGAATGCAAATATCTCGAAAACTAGACCTTATAAAAGGGTTTGCTTTGGATGTGCTGGTTGCATTTGACAAAACCTTTCTATATATTTACGTTTCAATGGGTTCCAGAGACTTTCGTAACAAAATCAATTTTTAGTGATTTTTTCGAAAATCGATTGGAAAAAAAAAAGTTGAGTTTTGAACGGCAATGCAAAGACCTGACCGTTATCTATTCAACAACGCTAACCGCAACCTCTTACGAGCTTTATTTTGGAAGTAATGGCCATATTAAGATTTTAAGTTTTTGGGTTGAAACAAGAAAGATTAACTTTGAATCAAAATTCCTCTGCAACCAGAGCCCACAAAATGCTCTAGTTTTCAGCAATGGATAGCTCTCCAAAAACTGATTAAGCGGTTAATAAACCGCAAGGCCTTCCGAGCCTTATTTGTGGAACTGTAGACATCCAAAGTCATGCAAACTTTCAAAACTCAAAAAAATCGATTTTAATGGATTTACTTTGAATTAAGATATCTCCGCAACCAGACCTCTTAAAATGTTCTAGTTTTCAGCTATGGATAGCTACTGAAAAAATAGTTCAGCGTTTTGCAAGCGAAAATGACGTCATAGCCTTATTTGCGGAACTGTAGGCATCCAAAGTCATACAAGCCTTCATAACTCAAAAAAATAACTTTGAATGCAAATATCTCGAAAACTAGACCTTATAAAAGGGTTTGCTTTGGATGTGCTGGTTGCATTTGACAAAACCTTTCTATATATTTACGTTTCAATGGGTTCCAGAGACTTTCGTAACAAAATCAATTTTTAGTGATTTTTTCGAAAATCGATTGGAAAAAAAAAAGTTGAGTTTTGAACGGCAATGCAAAGACCTGACCGTTATCTGTTCAACAACGCTAACCGCAACCTCTTACGAGCTTTATTTTGGAAGTAATGGCCATATTAAGATTTTAAGTTTTTGGGTTGAAACAAGAAAGATTAACTTTGAATCAAAATTCCTCTGCAACCAGAGCCCACAAAATGCTCTAGTTTTCAGCAATGGATAGCTCTCCAAAAACTGATTAAGCGGTTAATAAACCGCAAGGCCTTCCGAGCCTTATTTGTGGAACTGTAGACATCCAAAGTCATGCAAACTTTCAAAACTCAAAAAAATCGATTTTAATGGATTTACTTTGAATTAAGATATCTCCGCAACCAGACCTCTTAGAATGTTCTAGTTTTCAGCTATGGATAGCTACTGAAAAACTAGTTAAGCGTTTTGCAAGCGAAAATGACGTCATAGCCTTATTTGCGGAACTGTAGGCATCCAAAGTCATACAAGCCTTCATAACTCAAAAAAATAACTTTGAATGCAAATATCTCGAAAACTAGACCTTATAAAAGGGTTTGCTTTGGATGTGCTGGTTGCATTTGACAAAACCTTTCTATATATTTACGTTTCAATGGGTTCCAGAGACTTTCGTAACAAAATCAATTTTTAGTGATTTTTTCGAAAATCGATTGGAAAAAAAAAAGTTGAGTTTTGAACGGCAATGCAAAGACCTGACCGTTATCTGTTCAACAACGCTAACCGCAACCTCTTACGAGCTTTATTTTGGAAGTAATGGCCATATTAAGATTTTAAGTTTTTGGGTTGAAACAAGAAAGATTAACTTTGAATCAAAATTCCTCTGCAACCAGAGCCCACAAAATGCTCTAGTTTTCAGCAATGGATAGCTCTCCAAAAACTGATTAAGCGGTTAATAAACCGCAAGGCCTTCCGAGCCTTATTTGTGGAACTGTAGACATCCAAAGTCATGCAAACTTTCAAAACTCAAAAAAATCGATTTTAATGGATTTACTTTGAATTAAGATATCTCCGCAACCAGACCTCCTAGAATGTTCTAGTTTTCAGCTATGGATAGCTACTGAAAAACTAGTTAAGCGTTTTGCAAGCGAAAATGACGTCATAGCCTTATTTGCGGAACTGTAGGCATCCAAAGTCATACAAGCCTCATAACTAAAAAAAATAACCTTGAATGCAAATATCTCGAAAACTAGACCTTATAAAAGGGTTTGCTTTGGATGTGCTGGTTGCATTTGACAAAACCTTTCTATATATGTACGTTTCAATGAGTTCCAGAGACTTTCGTAAAAAAATGAATTTTTAGTGATAAGGGGGTAGTCCATGCTTTTTTTCGAAAATCGATTGGAAAAACAACCAGAGCCCACAAAATGCTCTAGTTTTCAGCAATGGATAGCTCTCCAAAAACTGATTAAGCGGTTAATAAACCGCAAGGCCTTTCGAGCCTTATTTGTGGAACTGTAGACATCCAAAGTCATGCAAACTTTCAAAACTCAAAAAAATCGATTTTAATGGATTTACTTTGAATTAATATATCTCCGCAACCAGACCTCCTAGAATGTTCTAATTTTCAGCTATGGATAGCTACTGAAAAACTAGTTAAGCGTTTTGCAAGCGAAAATGACGTCATAGCCTTATTTGCGGAACTGTAGGCATCCAAAGTCATACAAGCCTTCATAACTCAAAAAAATAACTTTGAATGCAAATATCTCGAAAACTAGACCTTATAAAAGGGTTTGCTTTGGATGTGCTGGTTGCATTTGACAAAACCTTTCTATATATTTACGTTTCAATGGGTTCCAGAGATTTTCGTAAAAAAATCAATTTTTAGTGATAAGGGGGTAGTCCATGCTTTTTTTCGAAAATCGATTGGAAAAAAAAAAGTTGAGTTTTGAACGGCAATGCAAAGACCTGACCGTTATCTGTTCAACAACGCTAACCGCAACCTCTTACGAGCTTTATTTTGGAAGTTATGGCCATATTAAGATTTTTAGTTTTTGGGTTGAAACAAGAAAGATTAACTTTGAATCAAAATTCCTCTGCAACCAGAGCCCACAAAATGCTCTAGTTTTCAGCAATGGATAGCTCTCCAAAAACTGATTAAGCGGTTAATAAACCGCAAGGCCTTCCGAGCCTTATTTGTGGAACTGTAGACATCCAAAGTCATGCAAACTTTCAAAACTCAAAAAAATCGATTTTAATGGATTTACTTTGAATTAAGATATCTCCGCAACCAGACCTCCTAGAATGTTCTAGTTTTCAGCTATGGATAGCTACTGAAAAACTAGTTAAGCGTTTTGCAAGCGAAAATGACGTCATAGCCTTATTTGCGGAACTGTAGGCATCCAAAGTCATACAAGCCTCATAACTAAAAAAAATAACCTTGAATGCAAATATCTCGAAAACTAGACCTTATAAAAGGGTTTGCTTTGGATGTGCTGGTTGCATTTGACAAAACCTTTCTATATATGTACGTTTCAATGAGTTCCAGAGACTTTCGTAAAAAAATGAATTTTTAGTGATAAGGGGGTAGTCCATGCTTTTTTTCGAAAATCGATTGGAAAAACAACCAGAGCCCACAAAATGCTCTAGTTTTCAGCAATGGATAGCTCTCCAAAAACTGATTAAGCGGTTAATAAACCGCAAGGCCTTTCGAGCCTTATTTGTGGAACTGTAGACATCCAAAGTCATGCAAACTTTCAAAACTCAAAAAAATCGATTTTAATGGATTTACTTTGAATTAATATATCTCCGCAACCAGACCTCCTAGAATGTTCTAATTTTCAGCTATGGATAGCTACTGAAAAACTAGTTAAGCGTTTTGCAAGCGAAAATGACGTCATAGCCTTATTTGCGGAACTGTAGGCATCCAAAGTCATACAAGCCTTCATAACTCAAAAAAATAACTTTGAATGCAAATATCTCGAAAACTAGACCTTATAAAAGGGTTTGCTTTGGATGTGCTGGTTGCATTTGACAAAACCTTTCTATATATTTACGTTTCAATGGGTTCCAGAGATTTTCGTAAAAAAATCAATTTTTAGTGATAAGGGGGTAGTCCATGCTTTTTTTCGAAAATCGATTGGAAAAAAAAAAGTTGAGTTTTGAACGGCAATGCAAAGACCTGACCGTTATCTGTTCAACAACGCTAACCGCAACCTCTTACGAGCTTTATTTTGGAAGTTATGGCCATATTAAGATTTTTAGTTTTTGGGTTGAAACAAGAAAGATTAACTTTGAATCAAAATTCCTCTGCAACCAGAGCCCACAAAATGCTCTAGTTTTCAGCAATGGATAGCTCTCCAAAAACTGATTAAGCGGTTAATAAACCGCAAGGCCTTCCGAGCCTTATTTGTGGAACTGTAGACATCCAAAGTCATGCAAACTTTCAAAACTCAAAAAAATCGATTTTAATGGATTTACTTTGAATTAAGATATCTCCGCAACCAGACCTCCTAGAATGTTCTAGTTTTCAGCTTTGGATAGCTACTGAAAAACTAGTTAAGCGTTTTGCAAGCGAAAATGACGTCATAGCCTTATTTGCGGAACTGTAGGCATCCAAAGTCATACAAGCCTTCATAACTCAAAAAAATAACTTTGAATGCAAATATCTCGAAAACTAGACCTTATAAAAGGGTTTGCTTTGGATGTGCTGGTTGCATTTGACAAAACCTTAATATATATTTACGTTTCAATGGGTTCCAGAGACTTTCGTAACAAAATCAATTTTTAGTGATTTTTTCGAAAATCGATTGGAAAAAAAAAGTTGAGTTTTGAACGGCAATGCAAAGACCTGACCGTTATCTGTTCAACAACGCTAACCGCAACCTCTTACGAGCTTTATTTTGGAAGTAATGGCCATATTAAGATTTTTAGTTTTTGGGTTGAAACAAGAAAGATTAACTTTGAATCAAAATTCCTCTGCAACCAGAGCCCAGAAAATGCTCTAGTTTTCAGCAATGGATAGCTCTCCAAAAACTGATTAAGCGGTTAATAAACCGCAAGGCCTTCCGAGCCTTATTTGTGGAACCGTAGACATCCAAAGTCATGCAAACTTTCAAAACTCAAAAAAATCGATTTTAATGGATTTACTTTGAATTAAGATATCTCCGCAACCAGACCTCCTAGAATGTTCTAGTTTTCAGCTATGGATAGCTACTGAAAAACTAGTTAAGCGTTTTGCAAGCAAAAATGACGTCATAGCCTTATTTGCGGAACTGTAGGCATCCAAAGTCATACAAGCCTTCATAACTCAAAAAAATAACTTTGAATGCAAATATCTCGAAAACTAGACCTTATAAAAGGGTTTGCTTTAGATGTGCTGGTTGCATTTGACAAAACCTTTCTATATATTTACGTTTCAATGGGTTCCAGAGACTTTCGTAAAAAAATCAATTTTTAGTGATAAGGGGGTAGTCCATGCTTTTTTTCGAAAATCGATTGGAAAAAAAAAGTTGAGTTTTGAACGGCAATGCAAAGACCTGACCGTTATCTGTTCAACAACGCTAACCGCAACCTCTTACGAGCTTTATTTTGGAAGTTATGGCCAAATTAAGATTTTTAGTTTTTGGGTTGAAACAAGAAAGATTAACTTTGAATCAAAATTCCTCTGCAACCAGAGCCCACAAAATGCTCTAGTTTTCAGCAATGGATAGCTCTCCAAAAACTGATTAAGCGGTTAATAAACCGCAAGGCCTTTCGAGCCTTATTTGTGGAACTGTAGACATCCAAAGTCATGCAAACTTTCAAAACTCAAAAAAATCGATTTTAATGGATTTACTTTGATTTACTTTGAATTAAGATATCTCCGCAACCAGACCTCCTAGAATGTTCTAGTTTTCAGCTATGGATAGCTACTGAAAAACTAGTTAAGCGTTTTGCAAGCGACCTTATAAAAGGGTTTGCTTTGGATGTGCTGGTTGCATTTGACAAAACCTTTCTATATATTTACGTTTCAATGGGTTCCAGAGACTTTCGTAAAAAAATGAATTTTTAGTGATAAGGGGGTAGTCCATGCTTTTTTTCGAAAATCGATTGGAAAAACAACCAGAGCCCACAAAATGCTCTAGTTTTCAGCAATGGATAGCTCTCCAAAAACTGATTAAGCGGTTAATAAACCGCAAGGCCTTCCGAGCCTTATTTGTGGAACTGTAGACATCCAAAGTCATGCAAACTTTCAAAACTCAAACAAATTGATTTTAATGGATTTACTTTGAATTAAGATATCTCCGCAACCAGACCACTTAGAATGTTCTAGTTTTCAGCTATGGATAGCTACTGAAAAACTAGTTAAGCGTTTTGCAAGCGAAAATGACGTCATAGCCTTATTTGCGGAACTGTAGGCATCCAAAGTCATACAAGCCTTCATAACTCAAAAAAATAACTTTGAATGCAAATATCTCGAAAACTAGACCTTATAAAAGGGTTTGCTTTGGATGTGCTGGTTGCATTTGACAAAACCTTTCTATATATTTACGTTTCAATGGGTTCCAGAGACTTTCGTAAAAAAATCAATTTTTAGTGATAAGGGGGTAGTCCATGCTTTTTTTCGAAAATCGATTGGAAAAAAAAAAGTTGAGTTTTGAACGGCAATGCAAAGACCTGACCGTTATCTGTTCAACAACGCTAACCGCAACCTCTTACGAGCTTTATTTTGGAAGTAATGGCCATATTAAGATTTTTAGATTTTGGGTTGAAACAAGAAAGATTAACTTTGAATCAAAATTCCTCTGCAACCAGAGCCCACAAAATCCTCTAGTTTTCAGCAATGGATAGTTCTCCAAAAACTGATTAAGCGGTTAATAAACCGCAAGGCCTTCCGAGCCTTATTTGTGGAACTGTAGACATCCAAAGTCATGCAAACTTTCAAAACTCAAAAAAATCGATTTTAATGGATTTACTTTGAATTAAGATATCTCCTCAACCAGACCTCCTAGAATGTTCTAGTTTTCAGCTATGGATAGCTACTGAAAAACTAGTTAAGCGTTTTGCAAGCGAAAATGACGTCATAGCCTTATTTGCGGAACTGTAGGCATCCAAAGTCATACAAGCCTTCATAACTCAAAAAAATAACTTTGAATGCAAATATCTCGAAAACTAGACCTTATAAAAGGGTTTGCTTTGGATGTGCTGGTTGCATTTGACAAAACCTTTCTATATATTTACGTTTCAATGGGTTCCAGAGACTTTCGTAACAAAATCAATTTTTAGTGATTTTTTCGAAAATCGATTTGAAAAAAAAAAGTTGAGTTTTGAACGGCAATGCAAAGACCTGACCGTTATCTGTTCAACAACGTTAACCGCAACCTCTTACGAGCTTTATTTTGGAAGTTATGGCCATTTTAAGATTTTTAGTTTTTGGGTTGAAACAAGAAAGATTAACTTTGAATCAAAATTCCTCTGCAACCAGAGCCCACAAAATGCTCTAGTTTTCAGCAATGGATAGCTCTCCAAAAACTGATTAAGCGGTTAATAAACCGCAAGGCCTTTCGAGCCTAATTTGTGGAACTGTAGACATCAAAAGTCATGCAAACTTTCAAAACTAAAAAAAAAACGATTTTAATGGATTTACTTTGAATTAAGATATCTCCGCAACCAGACCTCCTAGAATGTTCTAGTTTTCAGCTATGGATAGCTACTGAAAAACTAGTTAAGCGTTTTGCAAGCGAAAATGACGTCATAGCCTTATTTGCGGAACTGTAGGCATCCAAAGTCATACAAGCCTTCATAACTCAAAAAAATAACTTTGAATGCAAATATCTCGAAAACTAGACCTTATAAAAGGGTTTGCTTTGGATGTGCTGGTTGCATTTGACAAAACCTTTCTATATATTTACGTTTCAATGGGTTCCAGAGACTTTCGTAAAAAAATGAATTTTTAGTGATAAGGGGGTAGTCCATGCTTTTTTTCGAAAATCGATTGGAAAAAACAACCAGAGCCCACAAAATGCTCTAGTTTTCAGCAATGGATAGCTCTCCAAAATCTGATTAAGCGGTTAATAAACCGCAAGGCCTTCCGAGCCTTATTTGTGGAACCGTAGACATCCAAAGTCATGCAAACTTTCAAAACTCAAAAAAATCGATTTTAATGGATTTACTTTGAATTAAGATATCTCCGCAACCAGACCTCCTAGAATGTTCTAGTTTTCAGCTTTGGATAGCTACTGAAAAACTAGTTAAGCGTTTTGCAAGCGAAAATGACGTCATAGCCTTATTTGCGGAACTGTAGGCATCCAAAGTCATACAAGCCTTCATAACTCAAAAAAATAACTTTGAATGCAAATATCTCGAAAACTAGACCTTATAAAAGGGTTTGCTTTGGATGTGCTGGTTGCATTTGACAAAACCTTTCTATATATTTACGTTTCAATGGGTTCCAGAGACTTTCGTAAAAAAATCAATTTTTAGTGATAAGGGGGTAGTCCATGCTTTTTTTCGAAAATCGATTGGAAAAAAAAGTTGAGTTTTGAACGGCAATGCAAAGACCTGACCGTTATCTGTTCAACAACGCTAACCGCAACCTCTTACGAGCTTTATTTTGGAAGTTATGGCCAAATTAAGATTTTTAGTTTTTGGGTTGAAACAAGAAAGATTAACTTTGAATCAAAATTCCTCTGCAACCAGAGCCCACAAAATGCTCTAGTTTTCAGCAATGGATAGTTCTCCAAAAACTGATTAAGCGGTTAATAAACCGCAAGGCCTTCCGAGCCTTATTTGTGGAACTGTAGACATCCAAAGTCATGCAAACTTTCAAAACTCAAAAAAATCGATTTTAATGGATTTACTTTGAATTAAGATATCTCCGCAACCAGACCTCCTAGAATGTTCTAGTTTTCAGCTATGGATAGCTATTGAAAAACTAGTTAAGCGTTTTGCAAGCGAAAATGACGTCATAGCCTTATTTGCGGAACTGTAGGCATCCAAAGTCATACAAGCCTTCATAACTCAAAAAAATAACTCTGAATGCAAATATCTCGAAAACTAGACCTTATAAAAGGGTTTGCTTTGGATGTGCCTGTTGCATTTGACAAAACCTTTCTATATATTTACGTTTCAATGGGTTCCAGAGACTTTCGTAAAAAAATCAATTTTTAGTGATAAGGGGGTAGTCCATGCTTTTTTTCGAAAATCGATTGGAAAAAAAAGTTGAGTTTTGAACGGCAATGCAAAGACCTGACCGTTATCTGTTCAACAACGCTAACCGCAACCTCTTACGGGCTTTATTTTGGAAGTTATGGCCATATTAAGATTTTTAGTTTTTGGGTTGAAACAAGAAAGATTAACTTTGAATCAAAATTCCTCTGCAACCAGAGCCCACAAAATGCTCTAGTTTTCAGCAATGGATAGCTCTCCAAAAACTGATTAAGCGGTTAATAAACCGCAAGGCCTTCCGAGCCTTATTTGTGGAACTGTAGACATCCAAAGTCATGCAAACTTTCAAAACTCAAAAAAATCGATTTTAATGGATTTACTTTGAATTAAGATATCTCCGCAACCAGACCTCCTAGAATGTTCTAGTTTTCAGCTATGGATAGCTACTGAAAAACTAGTTAAGCGTTTTGCAAGCGAAAATGACGTCATAGCCTTATTTGCGGAACTGTAGGCATCCAAAGTCATACAAGCCTTCATAACTCAAAAAAATAACTTTGAATGCAAATATCTCGAAAACTATACCTTATAAAAGGGTTCGCTTTGGATGTGCTGGTTGCATTTGACAAAACTTTTCTATATATTTACATTTCAATGAGTTCCAGAGACTTTCGTAAAAAAATCAATTTTTAGTGATAAGGGGGTAGTCCATGCTTTTTTTCGAAAATCGATTGGAAAAAAAAAAGTTGAGTTTTGAACGGCAATGCAAAGACCTGACCGTTATCTGTTCAACAACGCTAACCGCAACCTCTTACGGGCTTTATTTTGGAAGTTATGGCCATATTAAGATTTTTAGTTTTTGGGTTGAAACAAGAAAGATTAACTTTGAATCAAAATTCCTCTGCAACCAGAGCCCACAAAATGCTCTAGTTTTCAGCAATGGATAGCTCTCCAAAAACTGATTAAGCGGTTAATAAACCGCAAGGCCTTCCGAGCCTTATTTGTGGAACTGTAGACATCCAAAGTCATGCAAACTTTCAAAACTCAAAAAAATCGATTTTAATGGATTTACTTTGAATTAAGATATCTCCGCAACCAGACCTCCTAGAATGTTCTAGTTTTCAGCTATGGATAGCTACTGAAAAACTAGTTAAGCGTTTTGCAAGCAAAAATGACGTCATAGCCTTATTTGCGGAACTGTAGGCATCCAAAGTCATACAAGCCTTCATAACTCAAAAAAATAACTTTGAATGCAAATATCTCGAAAACTAGACCTTATAAAAGGGTTTGCTTTGGATGTGCTGGTTGCATTTGACAAAACCTTTGTATATATTTACGTTTCAATGGGTTCCAGAGACTTTCGTAACAAAATCAATTTTTAGTGATTTTTTCGAAAATCGATTGGAAAAAAAAGTTGAGTTTTGAACGGCAATGCAAAGACCTGACCGTTATCTGTTCAACAACGCTAACCGCAACCTCTTACGAGCTTTATTTTGGAAGTTATGGCCAAATTAAGATTTTTAGTTTTTGGGTTGAAACAAGAAAGATTAACTTTGAATCAAAATTCCTCTGCAACCAGAGCCCACAAAATGCTCTAGTTTTCAGCAATGGATAGTTCTCCAAAAACTGATTAAGCGGTTAATAAACCGCAAGGCCTTCCGAGCCTTATTTGTGGAACTGTAGACATCCAAAGTCATGCAAACTTTCAAAACTCAAAAAAATCGATTTTAATGGATTTACTTTGAATTAAGATATCTCCTCAACCAGACCTCCTAGAATGTTCTAGTTTTCAGCTATGGATAGCTACTGAAAAACTAGTTAAGCGTTTTGCAAGCGAAAATGACGTCATAGCCTTATTTGCGGAACTGTAGGCATCCAAAGTCATACAAGCCTTCATAACTCAAAAAAATAACTTTGAATGCAAATATCTCGAAAACTAGACCTTATAAAAGGGTTTGCTTTGGATGTGCTGGTTGCATTTGACAAAACCTTTCTATATATTTACGTTTCAATGGGTTCCAGAGACTTTCGTAAGAAAATCAATTTATAGTGATAAGGGGGTAGTCCATGCTTTTTTTCGAAAATCGATTGGAAAAAAAAAGTTGAGTTTTGAACGGCAATGCAAAGACCTGACCATTATCTGTTCAACAACGCTAACCGCAACCTCTTACGAGCTTTATTTTGGAAGTTATGGCCATATTAAGATTTTTAGTTTTTGGGTTGAAACAAGAAAGATTAACTTTGAATCAAAATTCCTCTGCAACCAGAGCCCACAAAATGCTCTAGTTTTCAGCAATGGATAGCTCTCCAAAAACTGATTAAGCGGTTAATAAACCGTAAGGCCTTCCGAGCCTTATTTGTGGAACTGTAGACATCCAAAGTCATGCAAACTTTCAAAACTCAAAAAAATCGATTTTAATGGATTTACTTTGAATTAAGATATCTCCGCAACCAGACCTCCTAGAATGTTCTAGTTTTCAGCTTTGGATAGCTACTGAAAAACTAGTTAAGCGTTTTGCAAGCGAAAATGACGTCATAGCCTTATTTGCGGAACTGTAGGCATCCAAAGTCATACAAGCCTTCATAACTCAAAAAAATAACTTTGTATGCAAATATCTCGAAAACTAGACCTTATAAAAGGGTTTGCTTTGGATGTGCTGGTTGCATTTGACAAAACCTTTATATATATTTACGTTTCAATGGGTTCCAGAGACTTTCGTAAAAAAATCAATTTTTAGTGATAAGGGGGTATCTCCATGCTTTTTTTCGAAAATCGATTGGAAAAAAAAAAGTTGAGTTTTGAACGGCAATGCAAAGACCTGACCGTTATCTGTTCAACAACGCTAACTGCAACCTCTTACGAGCTTTATTTTGGAAGTTATGGCAAAATTAAGATTTTTAGTTTTTGGGTTGAAACAAGAAAGATTAACTTTGAATCAAAATTCCTCTGCAACCAGAGCCCACAAAATGCTCTAGTTTTCAGCAATGGATAGTTCTCCAAAAACTGATTAAGCGGTTAATAAACCGCAAGGTTTTCCGAGCCTCATTTGTGGAACTGTAGACATCCAAAGTCATGCAAACTTTCAAAACTCAAAAAAATCGATTTTAATGGATTTACTTTGAATTAAGATATCTCCTCAACCAGACCTCCTAGAATGTTCTAGTTTTCAGCTATGGATAGCTACTGAAAAACTAGTTAAGCGTTTTGCAAGCGAAAATGACGTCATAGCCTTATTTGCGGAACTGTAGGCATCCAAAGTCATACAAGCCTTCATAACTCAAAAAAATAACTTTGAATGCAAATATCTCGAAAACTAGACCTTATAAAAGGGTTTGCTTTGGATGTGCTGGTTGCATTTGACAAAACCTTTCTATATATTTACGTTTCAATGGGTTCCAGAGACTTTCGTAAGAAAATCAATTTATAGTGATAAGGGGGTAGTCCATGCTTTTTTTCGAAAATCGATTGGAAAAAAAAAGTTGAGTTTTGAACGGCAATGCAAAGACCTGACCATTATCTGTTCAACAACGCTAACCGCAACCTCTTACGAGCTTTATTTTGGAAGTTATGGCCATATTAAGATTTTTAGTTTTTGGGTTGAAACAAGAAAGATTAACTTTGAATCAAAATTCCTCTGCAACCAGAGCCCACAAAATGCTCTAGTTTTCAGCAATGGATAGCTCTCCAAAAACTGATTAAGCGGTTAATAAACCGTAAGGCCTTCCGAGCCTTATTTGTGGAACTGTAGACATCCAAAGTCATGCAAACTTTCAAAACTCAAAAAAATCGATTTTAATGGATTTACTTTGAATTAAGATATCTCCGCAACCAGACCTCCTAGAATGTTCTAGTTTTCAGCTTTGGATAGCTACTGAAAAACTAGTTAAGCGTTTTGCAAGCGAAAATGACGTCATAGCCTTATTTGCGGAACTGTAGGCATCCAAAGTCATACAAGCCTTCATAACTCAAAAAAATAACTTTGTATGCAAATATCTCGAAAACTAGACCTTATAAAAGGGTTTGCTTTGGATGTGCTGGTTGCATTTGACAAAACCTTTATATATATTTACGTTTCAATGGGTTCCAGAGACTTTCGTAAAAAAATCAATTTTTAGTGATAAGGGGGTATCTCCATGCTTTTTTTCGAAAATCGATTGGAAAAAAAAAAGTTGAGTTTTGAACGGCAATGCAAAGACCTGACCGTTATCTGTTCAACAACGCTAACTGCAACCTCTTACGAGCTTTATTTTGGAAGTTATGGCAAAATTAAGATTTTTAGTTTTTGGGTTGAAACAAGAAAGATTAACTTTGAATCAAAATTCCTCTGCAACCAGAGCCCACAAAATGCTCTAGTTTTCAGCAATGGATAGTTCTCCAAAAACTGATTAAGCGGTTAATAAACCGCAAGGTTTTCCGAGCCTCATTTGTGGAACTGTAGACATCCAAAGTCATGCAAACTTTCAAAACTCAAAAAAATCGATTTTAATGGATTTACTTTGAATTAAGATATCTCCTCAACCAGACCTCCTAGAATGTTCTAGTTTTCAGCTATGGATAGCTACTGAAAAACTAGTTAAGCGTTTTGCAAGCGAAAATGACGTCATAGCCTTATTTGCGGAACTGTAGGCATCCAAAGTCATACAAGCCTTCATAACTCAAAAAAATAACTTTGAATGCAAATATCTCGAAAACTAGACCTTATAAAAGGGTTTGCTTTGGATGTGCTGGTTGCATTTGACAAAACCTTTCTATATATTTACGTTTCAATGGGTTCCAGAGACTTTCGTAACAAAATCAATTTTTAGTGATTTTTTCGAAAATCGATTTGAAAAAAAAAAGTTGAGTTTTGAACGGCAATGCAAAGACCTGACCGTTATCTGTTCAACAACGCTAACCGCAACCTCTTACGAGCTTTATTTTGGAAGTAATGGCCATATTAAGATTTTAAGTTTTTGGGTTGAAACAAGAAAGATTAACTTTGAATCAAAATTCCTCTGCAACCAGAGCCCACAAAATGCTCTAGTTTTCAGCAATAAATAGCTCTCCAAAAACTGATTAAGCGGTTAATAAACCGCAAGGCCTTCCGAGCCTTATTTGTGGAACCGTAGACATCCAAAGTCATGCAAACTTTCAAAACTCAAAAAAATCGATTTTAATGGATTTACTTTGAATTAAGATATCTCCGCAACCAGACCTCCTAGAATGTTCTAGTTTTCAGCTATGGATAGCTACTGAAAAACTAGTTAAGCGTTTTGCAAGCGAAAATGACGTCATAGCCTTATTTGCGGAACTGTAGGCATCCAAAGTCATACAAGCCTTCATAACTCAAAAAAATAACTTTAAATGCAAATATCTCGAAAACTAGACCTTATAAAAGAGTTTGCTTTGGATGTGCTGGTTGCATTTGACAAAACCTTTCTGTATATTTACGTTTCAATGGGTTCCAGAGACTTTCGTAAAAAAATCAATTTTTAGTGATAAGGGGGTAGTCCATGCTTTTTTCGAAAATCGATTGGAAAAACAACCAGAGCCCACAAAATGCTCTAGTTTTCAGCAATGGATAGCTCTCCAAAAACTGATTAAGCGGTTAATAAACCGCAAGGCCTTCCGAGCCTTATTTGTGGAACTGTAGACATCCAAAGTCATGCAAACTTTCAAAACTCAAAAAAATCGATTTTAATGGATTTACTTTGAATTAAGATATCTCCGCAACCAGACCTCCTAGAATGTTCTAGTTTTCAGCTATGGATAGCTACTGAAAAACTAGTTAAGCGTTTTGCAAGCGACCTTATAAAAGGGTTTGCTTTGGATGTGCTGGTTGCATTTGACAAAACCTTTCTATATATTTACGTTTCAATGGGTTCCAGAGACTTTCGTAAAAAAATGAATTTTTAGTGATAAGGGGGTAGTCCATGCTTTTTTTCGAAAATCGATTGGAAAAACAACCAGAGCCCACAAAATGCTCTAGTTTTCAGCAATGGATAGCTCTCCAAAAACTGATTAAGCGGTTAATAAACCGCAAGGCCTTCCGAGCCTTATTTGTGGAACTGTAGACATCCAAAGTCATGCAAACTTTCAAAACTCAAAAAAATCGATTTTAATGGATTTACTTTGAATTAAGATATCTCCGCAACCAGACCTCTTAGAATGTTCTAGTTTTCAGCTATGGATAGCTACTGAAAAACTAGTTAAGCGTTTTGCAAGCGAAAATGACGTCATAGCCTTATTTGCGGAACTGTAGGCATCACAAGTCATACAAGCCTTCATAACTCAAAAAAATAACTTTGAATGCAAATATCTCGAAAACTAGACCTTATAAAAGGGTTTGCTTTGGATGTACTGGTTGCATTTGACAAAACCTTTCTATATATTTACGTTTCAATGGGTTCCAGAGACTTTCGTAAAAAAATCAATTTTTAGTGATAAGGGGGTAGTCCATGCTTTTTTTCGAAAATCGATTGGAAAAACAACCAGAGCCCACAAAATGCTCTAGTTTTCAGCAATGGATAGCTCTCCAAAAACTGATTAAGCGGTTAATAAACCGCAAGGCCTTCCGAGCCTTATTTGTGGAACTGTAGACATCCAAAGTCATGCAAACTTTCAAAACTCAAAAAAATTGATTTTAATGGATTTACTTTGAATTAAGATATCTCCGCAACCAGACCACTTAGAATGTTCTAGTTTTCAGCTATGGATAGCTACTGAAAAACTAGTTAAGCGTTTTGCAAGCGAAAATGACGTCATAGCCTTATTTGCGGAACTGTAGGCATCCAAATTCATACAAGCCTTCATAACTCAAAAAAATAACTTTGAATGCAAATATCTCGAAAACTAGACCTTATAAAAGGGTTTGCTTTGGATGTGCTGGTTGCATTTGACAAAACCTTTCTATATATTTACGTTTCAATGGGTTCCAGAGACTTTCGTAAAAAAATCAATTTTTAGTGATAAGGGGGTATCTCCATGCTTTTTTTCGAAAATCGATTGGAAAAAAAAAAGTTGAGTTTTGAACGGCAATGCAAAGACCTGACCGTTATCTGTTCAACAACGCTAACTGCAACCTCTTACGAGCTTTATTTTGGAAGTTATGGCAAAATTAAGATTTTTAGTTTTTGGGTTGAAACAAGAAAGATTAACTTTGAATCAAAATTCCTCTGCAACCAGAGCCCACAAAATGCTCTAGTTTTCAGCAATGGATAGTTCTCCAAAAACTGATTAAGCGGTTAATAAACCGCAAGGCCTTCCGAGCCTTATTTGTGGAACTGTAGACATCCAAAGTCATGCAAACTTTCAAAACTCAAAAAAATCGATTTTAATGGATTTACTTTGAATTAAGATATCTCCTCAACCAGACCTCCTAGAATGTTCTAGTTTTCAGCTATGGATAGCTACTGAAAAACTAGTTAAGCGTTTTGCAAGCGAAAATGACGTCATAGCCTTATTTGCGGAACTGTAGGCATCCAAAGTCATACAAGCCTTCATAACTCAAAAAAATAACTTTGAATGCAAATATCTCGAAAACTAGACCTTATAAAAGGGTTTGCTTTGGATGTGCTGGTTGCATTTGACAAAACCTTTCTATATATTTACGTTTCAATGGGTTCCAGAGACTTTCGTAACAAAATCAATTTTTAGTGATTTTTTCGAAAATCGATTTGAAAAAAAAAGTTGAGTTTTGAACGGCAATGCAAAGACCTGACCGTTATCTGTTCAACAACGCTAACCGCAACCTCTTACGAGCTTTATTTTGGAAGTAATGGCCATATTAAGATTTTAAGTTTTTGGGTTGAAACAAGAAAGATTAACTTTGAATCAAAATTCCTCTGCAACCAGAGCCCACAAAATGCTCTAGTTTTCAGCAATGGATAGCTCTCCAAAAACTGATTAGCGGTTAATAAACCGCAAGGCCTTCCGAGCCTTATTTGTGGAACCGTAGACATCCAAAGTCATGCAAACTTTCAAAACTCAAAAAAATCGATTTTAATGGATTTACTTTGAATTAAGATATCTCCGCAACCAGACCTCCTAGAATGTTCTAGTTTTCAGCTATGGATAGCTACTGAAAAACTAGTTAAGCGTTTTGCAAGCGAAAATGACGTCATAGCCTTATTTGCGGAACTGTAGGCATCCAAAGTCATACAAGCCTTCATAACTCAAAAAAATAACTTTAAATGCAAATATCTCGAAAACTAGACCTTATAAAAGGGTTTGCTTTGGATGTGCTGGTTGCATTTGACAAAACCTTTCTGTATATTTACGTTTCAATGGGTTCCAGAGACTTTCGTAAAAAAATCAATTTTTAGTGATAAGGGGGTAGTCCATGCTTTTTTCGAAAATCGATTGGAAAAACAACCAGAGCCCACAAAATGCTCTAGTTTTCAGCAATGGATAGCTCTCCAAAAACTGATTAAGCGGTTAATAAACCGCAAGGCCTTCCGAGCCTTATTTGTGGAACTGTAGACATCCAAAGTCATGCAAACTTTCAAAACTCAAAAAAATCGATTTTAATGGATTTACTTTGAATTAAGATATCTCCGCAACCAGACCTCCTAGAATGTTCTAGTTTTCAGCTATGGATAGCTACTGAAAAACTAGTTAAGCGTTTTGCAAGCGAAAATGACGTCATAGCCTTATTTGCGGAACTGTAGGCATCCAAAGTCATACAAGCCTTCATAACTCAAAAAAATAACTTTAAATGCAAATATCTCGAAAACTAG
>CASGHW010000193.1:0-73130 GCA_949320155.1 Melangyna quadrimaculata
TGTTTTTTTGCAAGCAGGTGTCTTTAGCATACATGTTTATTTCTCACTTTGGCACTTTTTGGAAAAAGTAGGAATATGTAGTTTAGCCTTGCCTTGACAGATGCAAAACTGGAAGGAGAAAAAGACAAGAGTATCTAGAAAAATTTCAACAGTTTTATAAATGTGACGAATTTGTTTTTTTTTTGTCGTTTTGTTTTTCATCCAAGCCCATTGGAGCTATCAAACAAAATGTAGTGTCAACAATTTGGCCAATTTTAAAATTGAGTTCTCAAAGTTGTGCAATTTTGGGGTCAGTGACAACATACTCTAATTATTACTAACAAGACTTTACTTCAAATGCTTTTTTCTACAATCATTGCTATCAAAACTAATTTTTTTCCCAAATTTCAGTTCATAATATACAAAGAAAAAATAACTCAATGTGCTGAACGAACCCAATGCATAAAGTGTTTTGAGCAGACCCACAGATATGTCAAAAAGTAGCGCAACAATTGTATTTAAAATCAATTGAAGCTTGGTTGGTAAGTTGCGTTCAACGCCGTCTGCATGTCACAAAGACTATCCTGTATGTGAAATACATTTTTTTCAATTTAGCATTCAATGCATTTCCCATAAGAGAAAACCAAAAACAGCTCTAAGAAACGTTTGTTTACCCAAATTATTTTATATGAACGGGCATACATAACACAATTACAATAGAATAATAAAATATGTAAGTTTGTAAATCAAGAGGAAAATATTATAGAAACTTATTACTTATTTGCTTTATTTTGCAGACAAAAATGTAAACAAACCTGTGTTGTTATTATTGTTTTCTAAAATGGATGAATGTCGCCGTCAAAATGATATCATGTGCGAAGGGATTTTAGGGAACTAGAGTTACGCATGAATTTAAATATAATATTATTTTTACATATTTTTTTCAGTAAAAGAAGAATTGTGGTAGATGCACTTAAGTGGTCGCGGGAAAAGAAAATATAAACGTTGTATCGCCTATAGTAATAATTAAATATTAAAACTCCTCTCTTCTGTGGGTTTAGATATGTCAAAATCTGAGGATGTCAATCGATTTAGAAGGGTGAAACCGAGGAATTTCACTTTTGAATTTGGCAAGTGTCGAAATGACAAAATCTGACTATGCCAATCGATTTAGAAGGGAATCTAAGCGCAGTGGAAACCGAAACAATCTCAGCCGACACTTTGACAGTTGTTTATAGTCCGAAAAATTACACCTTTCACTTTGACAGTTGATAGTTAGGGGCAAGATTCATGTAGAAATGTAAAAATTTATGGACACTTGACATGAACAAAAAAATAAATTATATACTTATTTTGTTTTCATTTGGTAGTCCAGAGCTACTTTTTTTTATTGTTTCTGTTGCATTTCCTATCGAATATTAAAAATCTGGAGTAGATGGAGAAATAATTCCAAACCGTCAACTCGAAACCAAGATTACGCTCATGTGTTTCATTGCTTAAACTGCAGTGAAAAAAAAATTTCATCTATTCAAATACATAACTTCATTTTAAAAACAAAAAAAATATGTATGAAACAATCAATAATTCATATAAATTATTAATAATCCTAACTACGCCCTGTCTTGATTTTTGACTGACCAAGCATTATTGTTGTTGTTTGTCGTTGTGCAAGTAGTTTGTTTATATTTTTCATCTACAAAGTAAAGCATTTTATTTATCGCAATCGATATATTTCACGCTTGATTTACAAACTCCCATGTTTAATTATTCTATTTCAATTGTAATATGAATACCCTTTTTATATAAAAGTCATTAGAAAAATATTTAGAAAAATAATGTTATCAAGGACCCTTTTTCGATTTCTCTTATGGAATGCGGATTTGAAAAAAAAATTATATCATACATATAGGGTTCACGCTTTGACTGCTTAGTTCCGTAGTACCCAGTGTCAATACAAAGGCCAGACCAACTTTTCAGTCGGATAAAAGCAAATTTTTTTATTTCATCTTCATATGGCTATGAACGGGGTCGACTTTATACTGTTTTCTTCCTTTCGACTTCGTCAATTGTACTATACTCTGTTCAACAAAAATTGTCAGTACAGGGAAGATAGGACGTTTGTATCTCTGTCTGGTCGCATTGGCTTGCATATACCTATTTCAAGTAAAAGCTCTCATAGGGTTTCCGTACTTTGCATTATATCTCAGCTTAATTAATTCTGTTCTCAAAAGCTTGGCGTTGGCGATGACTAACTCGATGCTTGCAGTGATGGAATCGATGCTGAGGACGTGAATATTGATAGCGGTGATGAAATTCGTTGCTGTTGGTGATGGAATCGATGCTGGCGGTCATGGAATCGATGCCGGCGGTGATGGTGTCTTTGCTGAGCACTGGCGATTATTAAATCGATGCTAGCGGTGATGGAATCGATGCTGAGGACGTGGTTAATGATGGCGGTGATGAACTCGTTGCTGGTGCTGATGTTAATTGAATGTTTATTGAATAAAAGATATGTTGCATCTGTCTTCTTTTTAATGATTGAACAGCTTCTGTGGTTTCGTAGAAACTTTTATTCCTATAGGATAATTCAATAACTTATAATATAATACAATTTTTATAATTTTATGCAATTCATATAATATAAATATATTTCAATTAAGTGACTTACAATAAGTATTTTCTTAAATTTAAGAAGACACGGTGCAATGTGGATGTTCTCTATGGATAAAAGTTGAACAATGGCGGCTAACTTCTTCTAGCAATATTAATTAAGATAAAAAAATAGCCTACTAAATACATAAGAAAGAAAAAAAAATGTTTGCAAAAATAAAAAAGTGCAAGTGACTGTGTATATAAGCAACAACAAAAAGTGCACCCATGTACACGAAGCTGATGCTGCACAAAAACAAAAGTTCAGCAAGCGCTAAATTTCCTATATATCTCCTTTCATCATCCAGAGATGATAATGTACTACATGTGTAGTATATCTACTTCATTAATTTATTTTATGCATTTGCTACGTAGCCACTACGTGAACTACGTAGCAGCTACGTGAAACTTATTCTCTAAAAAGTAGTCATTGTTAAACGTATAACATTGTTTAAAAAAAAAACGTTTTTTTCTGTATACATTTTGATTTCCCATTATCTACTTCAAATTTTTAAAATCTACTTCGCTTTTTTTGCTTCACTTTCTGGGCTCAGCATTATCATCCCTGTCATCATCACTCACATATCACATTGCTTGGGCTTAGTTATTACATGCAATGTGTGGCTCATCTCAGGCAATGTGTGTAACTGATTAAGTCAAAGCAAATCAGATAAATTGCTGTTATTGATTTTGGGTTTCCAGGGGCGGTTCAATACATACTATTAAGGCATAACACTGATAGTATTTTATATTGTGAAGTTTTATTGGGGCCCAAACTCAATATCAGCACAGATAATTGTCTGATTTGTTTTTTTATGTTTATTTTGTCGTAATGGTAGGTGAATTAAGGGTCGATTTCAACTCTTCTCCATAGACTTGGTATATGCCCAAGTGCAATGCTACTTCGAAGTATGCTAATAAGGTAAGGCATTAATTCCTCTTTCCCTTTTTGTAGAAGGGCTGGAAAAATACCGTCTACACCCGGTGACTTAAAAAGTTAAAAGGTACTGATCGCCATTTAATCTTTTGACCTGAGCAGATAGTTGAAGCTATCTTCCAGTCTTCCCGGTTTGGTTTGGGAGGTATTCTCTCCATTGTTCTTCAAGCCATTGGAAAATGAGTATTTATACTCTATTCAGTTCGTATTTTCAGTACAGGGAAGAAAGGGTGTTTGCCTCTCACCCTTACTTTTACGGATTTCAATAAGCTATCTCTTTTTTTATAAAGCTTTTGCATTTTTGCATAGTTGCCGTATCGCGCATTATAAATTGACATATTTCTCTCTTCTCTCTCATTTAAATGTCGGTAGGGTTACCAACTGTTAATTGAGATTTCATAAACAGATAAAATGTAGATCGTAAACTAAATCTAAAAAAAATTAATGTAAATGCAAATAAAAATAAAAATAAATATATGTCTTTCCACACCAACAAGAGGTAAGATAGTAGGCGCGTTTTCTTAAGAGTTCCCCAGAAGGCCTAATCTCTTTTTACGTAAAAATAAATCACAGAAAAAAATATATTGAATTAAAAAAAAAAACATTTTATCACTCCGATGAGTAGTTGCTGTTGCTACTCTCTTCATTTAAGTTTATAACTAAATTTTCCACTGCTCTTTCAGTAAAGTACTAGCCCGTAGCGTAATGGTTAGTGCGTTCGACTGTCACGCTGGAGGTCTGGGTTCGCTTCTCAGCCTCGTCCACCTAAAAACTAAAAAGTTTTTTTTCAGGGCTACTGCCTCTTGAGAGGAATTGACAAATCCTCCAAGAGTAACACTTGTCACGAATAAGTGCTTCTCGCCGTTTGGATTCGGCATAGAATTGTAGGTCTCTTCCTGTCGACAGGCGCACACAGAAATGGTTGCGAGTTGTTAGTCACTAGGCCCTGGTTCTTCACGAGCCGTTGTGCCACCCAATTTATTTATTTATTCTTTCAGTAAAAACATCCATTTCCCACATCTTTGGCTCAACGTGTTGGACACACCTTCGCAAGTCCTGTTTTTAGAAGATTTTTACTTCTGCCAGCTTAAAAGACTTATTTTAGCTTGCCACGAATCTTTTCACTTGAGCCCAAACAAGCTCTATGGGATTAAGTTTACAGTGATAAGGTGGCAATCGAAGTCATTTATGTCCTGCAGCTTTGGCCATTTCATACACCACGTAAGTTTCATACTGAAGTTTGTGACGCTTCACGATGTCCAACAACTCAGCTTTCGCCATATCATCTTCATAGTTGATATCTTTCGAACTCAGCCACTCCTTGATTTCGTTTTTTTTTTTTTGTGGAAGTCGAAGGAGCCTTGTTTAGTTTCCGAGAATGATACGAAGCATTATCAAGAACTATAACGGAGTTTGGTTCCAGGCGTGTTAAATTGTCTGCAAACCACTTTTCATAAACCTCCGCATGTCTTCATGATAATCTCCACTTTTTTATTTCAGGAAAAGGGATTAGTAATGCCTTATAAGAATTTTTAGAAAATAAATAAATTTTATTTTATGAACCCTTGGTAAAATATTACAATAAACACGAAACCTTATTCTTTTTATTTTTATTTTCATGAAGTGAAACAACTATTTGGCAATTCAAATTGCAATTAATTAATGAGCCGAACTCCATGAAAAACTTGCTCAAACAGTAATTCTTCCTTTAAAAAAATACCCAACAAATATTGTGTAGCAGTATTTTAACCAAGAAAAAAAAAACCAAAAGATGTAAACATAAAATATATGCTCT
Source organism: Melangyna quadrimaculata (assembly GCA_949320155.1). Classification (NCBI taxonomy): domain Eukaryota; kingdom Metazoa; phylum Arthropoda; class Insecta; order Diptera; family Syrphidae; genus Melangyna; species Melangyna quadrimaculata. The sequence goes on from CASGHW010000193.1 coordinate 5,361, forward strand.
CAAAAGCTTTTATAAAGCTAAAATTTCTGAAAGCAATATAGCAAAAACCAAAGAAAAAGGTATTAGGATTTAATCCCCCGACGGAGAGGAACTCTGACTGTGTTGTTTTTAATTGTGTATCTTGTTTCAGTCTCCTCACAGCTCACAACCACAAGACAGACAAGTCATGATGGAATGTACATGGGCTTATGAAACATTACAAAAACAATTTCAATGGAAGTCAGGGGTTCTGTTTTTTTATTTCACAGGCAATTTCTTCAGTTGAGTGCAATGCAAATACCAGCCAGTACGTGTATGTTTGAAAAAGCTCGCCCATAAGGCCTGTACTGAAAAAACAAACTGAACAGAGTATAATAGCATAAGTGGATCTTTGCTCCTCATACTTCGTAAAGCTGCCATTAGGCTTCCGAAGTGCTAGAGAAGCCAGTGCCTTCTGTTTGGATAAAGCTTTGTGCAGCCTTGCTGCAGCAGGGGTAAAGGTAATTCCCTCACACAAAACTATAAAGCTATTTCTTTTGGCTTTCCTTATTTCTCTGTTATAATTTGTTAACTCAGTAGTGTAATTTTTCCACTCCTTAGTTCTTTTTGCCTCATTGAAGAGTTTTCTCATTTTGGATCTTAGCTTTGAAAGATTTTTGTCCACCATTATAATAGTTAATAAATGCTTTAAATATTTCTAAGAACATTTGCTTCGTTGAAATTAATCCACTCATATTTAAAAATTAATATTAAAATACACAAAAATAGACTCATATTTTATTTAGATCCATTCCTTTAAACACAAATATATCTAAAATGTAAAATTAAAAAAAAATGTTTCTAAAAACAAAAGTTAATAATGTAATTGGATTCAGCATTAAAAAATACATGGAAGTTGCAAAATGTTTATTTTTCTTTAAGTAACCACCACTTCCCCTACCCAGTTTTCCCTCCCAAATATCTGGTAAAAGTATTTCTTTATTTAAAAAATCATTAAAACTGCATATCTAGTATTATTTTATATTCGTTTATTAGCATAAAGTTGACTAAATTCTACAAGATTAAATCTTTTAGAAGTATTCAATTCAAGCGTTACCATTTACCAAGCTATGAGGAATAACAATAGATAAATTAATAAATAAGAAAACAACAACAAAAAAGGGTAGAAAAACTTTATATTATTACACCCCAAAACAGCACATACAACCATTTTTAAATTTTAAAATTTACTTTTTAAACCATAGAACAAATAAAATAACAAAAACCAATTGAAAACTTCCAATAAACAATCTCGCTTAGGCGCCAGTTATAGCTTTCATTGAAAACCATCATTGAAACACAAATCAGTGAAACAGTGGAATATTTTCTGACAAGTCGGTTATAGCTATCATGAAATTTTATTTCATTGAAAATTCCATTCCCCATACAAAAAACAACTTTGAGGTTAAAGTCGATCATTGAACGAAAAACTGACAGACGAGAACAGGAAGAGAAAGGAATACATTTCATTGGAACGTATGTGTTCCACTTTTGGGAACAAAATATCAGCTGTTCAATGAAAACGATTTTCATCATTGAAAAACAAAAAATGATTTTACATGAAAGTTGTAAAGAAAACTAAACATTTTTTTCACTAAAAAAATTATAAAACTGACAACCATCATTTTGGTACCAAAACTCCATCAGTGGCGCCTAAGGCGCCAGTTATAGCTTTCATTGAAAATCATCATTGAAAATTTTGTCTTTCGATTTTGATGCACTTAAACAAATAAAACTGATGGCGTTTTGGTACCAAAATGATGGTTGTCAGTTATATAATTTTTTTAGTGAAAAAAATGTTTAGTTTTTTTTTACAACTTTCATATAAAATCATTTTTTTGTTTTTCAATGATGAAAATCATTTTCAATGAACAGCTGATATTTTGTTCCCAAAAGTGGAACACATTCGTTCCAATGAAATGCGTTCCTTTCTCTTCCTGATTTCGTCTGTCAGTGTTTCGTTCAATGATCGACTTTAACCTCAAAGTTGTTTTTTGTATGGGGAATGGAATTTTCAATGAAAGAAAATTTCATGATAGCTATAACCGACTTGTCAGAAAATATTCCAACATTTCACTGATTTGTGTTTCAATGATGGATTTCAATGAAAGCTATAACTGGCGCCTTATCTAACTAGTAGATGACGATGACCACACAGTATAAGCAAGATGGCGAATTGGGTGTATATAATGAGCATACCTTATTTCTGATTATCGTGCTGATGCACAAGCTGTCATTTAAATCGCTCACTATGTAGCAAAGGTCGTCCACAATGGTGTAGCGCAGAAAGAACGTTAGCTGTCATTTTTTTTGACATTTAGATTTGTTTGGGTTCGTTCAGATGTTTCGAATTCATACTTTTTCAAGGCGTGTTCCATATGTTGCATGTTGTTTTCATTTCTATTACAAATGCGAGTCTATCATGTTTCTCTTGTAATATATAAAACGCAAAATGTGCAGGTTTTGACACAACAGAAAACAAACAAACAAAATTGAACATGGCAGAGCACAACACAGAATATTGTATTGCACCTGTAAAAAGAAATAATATTTTATGAGATTTAACAAATCCCAATTATAAGCAGTAGGTAAATAAGAGGAATATTTGTTTTGAAATTTACCAACAAAAAATATCAAGAACGTACGAGGTACGATACTTTTTGATAGCTATTTCAGCTCTGGCTTCAGTTCGAGTTGCAGCACTCCTTTGTGTTCACTCAGTAAGTTGGGATAGACCTACATCTTGCAAAAAGTGCAAACATGGAAAGAAATATCTATTATAAAGACACGGCAAGACTAATACTACGTTTTCATTGGAGCCGAAATGTAGTACAGTCAACGAAGGAATTTCGCTTGCAAAAAATAAGGCCCTTTGGATTATTTTTTTATATGGTAGGGGTAACCCTCAGGTATAACATACCCAAAGTCCCTAGCCCAGGGCCGCGAGCTAAACTGAGGGGGGGGGGTTAAAGGTACCCCTGTTTATATTTTCGTGAATATAGGCGCAACCTAGCATGTTAGCGGAAAAGTCTATACAACTTAATTAGACACAATTAAATTGTCTATAAAAAGATATATTCACATTTTTTGCGGGGGTAGAAAAGTCAAAAAATCTAAAAAATCAGTTATTGTTTAAGATATTGAATGTTTTCTGACCTGGAAAAAAACAAAAAAGGTAAATACACATTCATTCACTGTTATTTCATCATGTAATGTGGCTGAGAGTTGAGTTATAATTTCCTTTTTTTTATATATATCTGAAAGTATACGAAAAAGTTGATGTATACTTAATTAGGCAAAATTTAATTAGCAAGAGTGGTTTTCATATGGTGCCAAAAACTGATAACGTCTTTTTTAAAGGAACACAATACAAAATTTGTTTGCCATAGAGGGGGCTCTTTGTCCCCCCCTTTGACGTTCCAAATGAGCTAATTTCGAAATTACCTCATTTCGACTCCAATGAAAACTTAGTATAAAATTATCTGTCAGAACAATATTCGCATGTTTTTTTGCAAGCAGGTGTCTTTAGCATACATGTTTATTTCTCACTTTGGCACTTTTTGGAAAAAGTAGGAATATGTAGTTTAGCCTTGCCCTTGACAGATGCAAAACTGGAAGGAGAAAAAGACAAGAGTATCTAGAAAAATTTCAACAGTTTTATAAATGTGACGAATTTGTTTTTTTTTTGTCGTTTTGTTTTTCATCCAAGCCCATTGGAGCTATCAAACAAAATGTAGTGTCAACAATTTGGCCAATTTTAAAATTGAGTTCTCAAAGTTGTGCAATTTTGGGGTCAGTGACAACATACTCTAATTATTACTAACAAGACTTTACTTCAAATGCTTTTTTCTACAATCATTGCTATCAAAACTAATTTTTTTCCCAAATTTCAGTTCATAATATACAAAGAAAAAATAACTCAATGTGCTGAACGAACCCAATGCATAAAGTGTTTTGAGCAGACCCACAGATATGTCAAAAAGTAGCGCAACAATTGTATTTAAAATCAATTGAAGCTTGGTTGGTAAGTTGCGTTCAACGCCGTCTGCATGTCACAAAGACTATCCTGTATGTGAAATACATTTTTTTCAATTTAGCATTCAATGCATTTCCCATAAGAGAAAACCAAAAACAGCTCTAAGAAACGTTTGTTTACCCAAATTATTTTATATGAACGGGCATACATAACACAATTACAATAGAATAATAAAATATGTAAGTTTGTAAATCAAGAGGAAAATATTATAGAAACTTATTACTTATTTGCTTTATTTTGCAGACAAAAATGTAAACAAACCTGTGTTGTTATTATTGTTTTCTAAAATGGATGAATGTCGCCGTCAAAATGATATCATGTGCGAAGGGATTTTAGGGAACTAGAGTTACGCATGAATTTAAATATAATATTATTTTTACATATTTTTTTCAGTAAAAGAAGAATTGTGGTAGATGCACTTAAGTGGTCGCGGGAAAAGAAAATATAAACGTTGTATCGCCTATAGTAATAATTAAATATTAAAACTCCTCTCTTCTGTGGGTTTAGATATGTCAAAATCTGAGGATGTCAATCGATTTAGAAGGGTGAAACCGAGGAATTTCACTTTTGAATTTGGCAAGTGTCGAAATGACAAAATCTGACTATGCCAATCGATTTAGAAGGGAATCTAAGCGCAGTGGAAACCGAAACAATCTCAGCCGACACTTTGACAGTTGTTTATAGTCCGAAAAATTACACCTTTCACTTTGACAGTTGATAGTTAGGGGCAAGATTCATGTAGAAATGTAAAAATTTATGGACACTTGACATGAACAAAAAAATAAATTATATACTTATTTTGTTTTCATTTGGTAGTCCAGAGCTACTTTTTTTTCTTGTTTCTGTTGCATTTCCTATCGAATATTAAAAATCTGGAGTAGATGGAGAAATAATTCCAAACCGTCAACTCGAAACCAAGATTACGCTCATGTGTTTCATTGCTTAAACTGCAGTGAAAAAAAAATTTCATCTATTCAAATACATAACTTCATTTTAAAAACAAAAAAAATATGTATGAAACAATCAATAATTCATATAAATTATTAATAATCCTAACTACGCCCTGTCTTGATTTTTGACTGACCAAGCATTATTGTTGTTGTTTGTCGTTGTGCAAGTAGTTTGTTTATATTTTTCATCTACAAAGTAAAGCATTTTATTTATCGCAATCGATATATTTCACGCTTGATTTACAAACTCCCATGTTTAATTATTCTATTTCAATTGTAATATGAATACCCTTTTTATATAAAAGTCATTAGAAAAATATTTAGAAAAATAATGTTATCAAGGACCCTTTTTCGATTTCTCTTATGGAATGCGGATTTGAAAAAAAAATTATATCATACATATAGGGTTCACGCTTTGACTGCTTAGTTCCGTAGTACCCAGTGTCAATACAAAGGCCAGACCAACTTTTCAGTCGGATAAAAGCAAATTTTTTTATTTCATCTTCATATGGCTATGAACGGGGTCGACTTTATACTGTTTTCTTCCTTTCGACTTCGTCAATTGTACTATACTCTGTTCAACAAAAATTGTCAGTACAGGGAAGATAGGACGTTTGTACCTCTGTCTGGTCGCATTGGCTTGCATATACCTATTTCAAGTAAAAGCTCTCATAGGGTTTCCGTACTTTGCATTATATCTCAGCTTAATTAATTCTGTTCTCAAAAGCTTGGCGTTGGCGATGACTAACTCGATGCTTGCGGTGATGGAATCGATGCTGAGGACGTGAATATTGATAGCGGTGATGAAATTCGTTGCTGTTGGTGATGGAATCGATGCTGGCGGTCATGGAATCGATGCCGGCGGTGATGGTGTCTTTGCTGAGCACTGGCGATTATTAAATCGATGCTAGCGGTGATGGAATCGATGCTGAGGACGTGGTTAATGATGGCGGTGATGAACTCGTTGCTGGTGCTGATGTTAATTGAATGTTTATTGAATAAAAGATATGTTGCATCTGTCTTCTTTTTAATGATTGAACAGCTTCTGTGGTTTCGTAGAAACTTTTATTCCTATAGGATAATTCAATAACTTATAATATAATACAATTTTTATAATTTTATGCAATTCATATAATATAAATATATTTCAATTAAGTGACTTACAATAAGTATTTTCTTAAATTTAAGAAGACACGGTGCAATGTGGATGTTCTCTATGGATAAAAGTTGAACAATGGCGGCTAACTTCTTCTAGCAATATTAATTAAGATAAAAAAATAGCCTACTAAATACATAAGAAAGAAAAAAAAATGTTTGCAAAAATAAAAAAGTGCAAGTGACTGTGTATATAAGCAACAACAAAAAGTGCACCCATGTACACGAAGCTGATGCTGCACAAAAACAAAAGTTCAGCAAGCGCTAAATTTCCTATATATCTCCTTTCATCATCCAGAGATGATAATGTACTACATGTGTAGTATATCTACTTCATTAATTTATTTTATGCATTTGCTACGTAGCCACTACGTGAACTACGTAGCAGCTACGTGAAACTTATTCTCTAAAAAGTAGTCATTGTTAAACGTATAACATTGTTTAAAAAAAAAACGTTTTTTTCTGTATACATTTTGATTTCCCATTATCTACTTCAAATTTTTAAAATCTACTTCGCTTTTTTTGCTTCACTTTCTGGGCTCAGCATTATCATCCCTGTCATCATCACTCACATATCACATTGCTTGGGCTTAGTTATTACATGCAATGTGTGGCTCATCTCAGGCAATGTGTGTAACTGATTAAGTCAAAGCAAATCAGATAAATTGCTGTTATTGATTTTGGGTTTCCAGGGGCGGTTTAATACATACTATTAAGGCATAACACTGATAGTATTTTATATTGTGAAGTTTTATTGGGGCCCAAACTCAATATCAGCACAGATAATTGTCTGATTTGTTTTTTTATGTTTATTTTGTCGTAATGGTAGGTGAATTAAGGGTCGATTTCAACTCTTCTCCATAGACTTGGTATATGCCCAAGTGCAATGCTACTTCGAAGTATGCTAATAAGGTAAGGCATTAATTCCTCTTTCCCTTTTTGTAGAAGGGCTGGAAAAATACCGTCTACACCCGGTGACTTAAAAAGTTAAAAGGTACTGATCGCCATTTAATCTTTTGACCTGAGCAGATAGTTGAAGCTATCTTCCAGTCTTCCCGGTTTGGTTTGGGAGGTATTCTCTCCATTGTTCTTCAAGCCATTGGAAAATGAGTATTTATACTCTATTCAGTTCGTATTTTCAGTACAGGGAAGAAAGGGTGTTTGCCTCTCACCCTTACTTTTACGGATTTCAATAAGCTATCTCTTTTTTTATAAAGCTTTTGCATTTTTGCATAGTTGCCGTATCGCGCATTATAAATTGACATATTTCTCTCTTCTCTCTCATTTAAATGTCGGTAGGGTTACCAACTGTTAATTGAGATTTCATAAACAGATAAAATGTAGATCGTAAACTAAATCTAAAAAAAATTAATGTAAATGCAAATAAAAATAAAAATAAATATATGTCTTTCCACACCAACAAGAGGTAAGATAGTAGGCGCGTTTTCTTAAGAGTTCCCCAGAAGGCCTAATCTCTTTTTACGTAAAAATAAATCACAGAAAAAAATATATTGAATTAAAAAAAAAAACATTTTATCACTCCGATGAGTAGTTGCTGTTGCTACTCTCTTCATTTAAGTTTATAACTAAATTTTCCACTGCTCTTTCAGTAAAGTACTAGCCCGTAGCGTAATGGTTAGTGCGTTCGACTGTCACGCTGGAGGTCTGGGTTCGCTTCTCAGCCTCGTCCACCTAAAAACTAAAAAGTTTTTTTTCAGGGCTACTGCCTCTTGAGAGGAATTGACAAATCCTCCAAGAGTAACACTTGTCACGAATAAGTGCTTCTCGCCGTTTGGATTCGGCATAGAATTGTAGGTCTCTTCCTGTCGACAGGCGCACACAGAAATGGTTGCGAGTTGTTAGTCACTAGGCCCTGGTTCTTCACGAGCCGTTGTGCCACCCAATTTATTTATTTATTCTTTCAGTAAAAACATCCATTTCCCACATCTTTGGCTCAACGTGTTGGACACACCTTCGCAAGTCCTGTTTTTAGAAGATTTTTTACTTCTGCCAGCTTAAAAGACTTATTTTAGCTTGCCACGAATCTTTTCACTTGAGCCCAAACAAGCTCTATGGGATTAAGTTTACAGTGATAAGGTGGCAATCGAAGTCATTTATGTCCTGCAGCTTTGGCCATTTCATACACCACGTAAGTTTCATACTGAAGTTTGTGACGCTTCACGATGTCCAACAACTCAGCTTTCGCCATATCATCTTCATAGTTGATATCTTTCGAACTCAGCCACTCCTTGATTTCGTTTTTTTTTTTTTGTGGAAGTCGAAGGAGCCTTGTTTAGTTTCCGAGAATGATACGAAGCATTATCAAGAACTATAACGGAGTTTGGTTCCAGGCGTGTTAAATTGTCTGCAAACCACTTTTCATAAACCTCCGCATGTCTTCATGATAATCTCCACTTTTTTATTTCAGGAAAAGGGATTAGTAATGCCTTATAAGAATTTTTAGAAAATAAATAAATTTTATTTTATGAACCCTTGGTAAAATATTACAATAAACACGAAACCTTATTCTTTTTATTTTTATTTTCATGAAGTGAAACAACTATTTGGCAATTCAAATTGCAATTAATTAATGAGCCGAACTCCATGAAAAACTTGCTCAAACAGTAATTCTTCCTTTAAAAAAATACCCAACAAATATTGTGTAGCAGTATTTTAACCAAGAAAAAAAAAAACCAAAAGATGTAAACATAAAATATATGCTCTCAAAAGCTTTTATAAAGCTAAAATTTCTGAAAGCAATATAGCAAAAACCAAAGAAAAAGGTATTAGGATTTAATCCCCCGACGGAGAGGAACTCTGACTGTGTTGTTTTTAATTGTGTATCTTGTTTCAGTCTCCTCACAGCTCACAACCACAAGACAGACAAGTCATGATGGAATGTACATGGGCTTATGAAACATTACAAAAACAATTTCAATGGAAGTCAGGGGTTCTGTTTTTTTATTTCACAGGCAATTTCTTCAGTTGAGTGCAATGCAAATACCAGCCAGTACGTGTATGTTTGAAAAAGCTCGCCCATAAGGCCTGTACTGAAAAAACAAACTGAACAGAGTATAATAGCATAAGTGGATCTTTGCTCCTCATACTTCGTAAAGCTGCCATTAGGCTTCCGAAGTGCTAGAGAAGCCAGTGCCTTCTGTTTGGATAAAGCTTTGTGCAGCCTTGCTGCAGCAGGGGTAAAGGTAATTCCCTCACACAAAACTATAAAGCTATTTCTTTTGGCTTTCCTTATTTCTCTGTTATAATTTGTTAACTCAGTAGTGTAATTTTTCCACTCCTTAGTTCTTTTTGCCTCATTGAAGAGTTTTCTCATTTTGGATCTTAGCTTTGAAAGATTTTTGTCCACCATTATAATAGTTAATAAATGCTTTAAATATTTCTAAGAACATTTGCTTCGTTGAAATTAATCCACTCATATTTAAAAATTAATATTAAAATACACAAAAATAGACTCATATTTTATTTAGATCCATTCCTTTAAACACAAATATATCTAAAATGTAAAATTAAAAAAAAATGTTTCTAAAAACAAAAGTTAATAATGTAATTGGATTCAGCATTAAAAAATACATGGAAGTTGCAAAATGTTTATTTTTCTTTAAGTAACCACCACTTCCCCTACCCAGTTTTCCCTCCCAAATATCTGGTAAAAGTATTTCTTTATTTAAAAAATCATTAAAACTGCATATCTAGTATTATTTTATATTCGTTTATTAGCATAAAGTTGACTAAATTCTACAAGATTAAATCTTTTAGAAGTATTCAATTCAAGCGTTACCATTTACCAAGCTATGAGGAATAACAATAGATAAATTAATACACTCCTCGTCAACTGAATACGCACAAACATTTTTGAATATATTTTATCCATTTTTTCCAAACAGTGATGGTTATTATGCCATCTGTTGATGGTAAAAATTTTCGTAACATATAAATAACAGAATTTCAAAGTTTTATCCAAAAACAACCGTGAGTTTTTCCTTCAACCACTTCCAAAGTGTAACTTATGCAAAGTAGAAGTTTTTTTTTGAGTCAACTGAATAGGTACAAAAATTAAAATTGGTATTGGAATGGAATGAAACAAGTTTTTGTTTAAGTTTAGTAGTGGGTTCTTCCACCTTTATTTTTAATTACTTCGTAAATTCGATCCGGCATGGAATCGTATAGCTTTTTAATGTAATTGAACGAAATTTCGCTCCACGCTAATTTGATTGCCGAAATTAAGGTTTCTTTGTCTTCGAACTGACGACCACCCTCATAAACTTTGCGTACTAACCATCCCCAGACATTTTCTATGATGTTTAGATCAGGTGAGTACGGCGGCCATTGAAGCAACTGCACTTGTTGCTCCCCTATCCATGTTTTTATTATGCGCGCTGAGTGAATAGGCGCATTATCATGTTGGTAGGTCCAGTTTATGGGTCCAAAGATGTTAGAAAATTTAGGAATATTTCTTTCCAAAATTACTTTATACCCAGCTGCTGTCATTCTTGATGTTACAACCTCGAGCTCAACTGTTCCATAATAACTGACTGCTCCCCATATCATGACACCTCCTTCACGACTATGATGGCGCTTTAAAAATCTTTTTTCTTTTCTTAAGTCGTGAAAATAGAAGTTGAACCCATAAGGGCCACCGAAATTAAACTTTTTTTCATCTGAAAAAACCACGTGATACCATTCTTTTTTCCAACTCATGTGAAGTCTTGAAAAATCTAATCGCAACATTTTCCGTCTCTCGTCAAGTGGTGGTTTTTTCTTAAGTTTTATTCGTTTAAGATGGCTTGATTTGTTGATTACTCTTAATACTGTTGAGCAACTTGCGTTTACGCCGACTTTTTGTTTTATTTTTGTCACAGAATCAGAAGAATTTGATGCACATCTTAAAATTCTTCGTCTCTCAGCTGCTGTTGTTGCTGTTTTCTTACCTCCCTTCATGTTTAATGAATAAACTACATTAAAACTTCGGCCAACTTTATCAGCTATTGCACGTCCAGTTAGGCCTTGGTCTCTAAGTAAATCGATTTTAGCTTTTTCAACACTGTTAAGACACGTAGATCTACCCATTTTTCTTAAAATTTGAAATCAAGAATTAAATTTTACTGAAAACACTAAAATCGTTAATTTAAACTGTCAAGCACTCCAAGAAACTTATAAACAACGAAGAAAATGGCGTTGTACCTATTCAGTTGACTAAAAAAAAAACTCCTAATTTGCATATAAAACACTTTGCAAGTGGTTGAAGAAAAACTCACGGTTGTTTTTGGATAATTCTTTCGGAATTATCTGCTTAACATCTTAAGGGAATAGTTAGCATCAACAGATGGCATAATAACCATCACTGTTTGGAAAAAATGGATAAAGTATATTAAAAAATGTTTGTGCGTATTCAGTTGACGAGGAGTGTAAATAAGAAAACCACAACAAAAAAGGGTAGAAAAACTTTATATTATTACACCCCAAAACAGCACATACAACCATTTTTAAATTTTAAAATTTACTTTTTAAACCATAAAACAAATAAAATAACAAAAACCAATTGAAAACTTCCAATATTGTTTTTCAATGATGAAAATCATTTTCAATGAACAGCTGATATTTTGTTCCCAAAAGTGGAACACATTCGTTCCAATGAAATGCGTTCCTTTCTCTTCCTGTTTTCGTCTGTCAGTGTTTCGTTCAATGATCGACTTTAACCTCAAAGTTGTTTTTTGTATGGGGAATGGAATTTTCAATGAAAGAAAATTTCATGATAGCTATAACCGACTTGTCAGAAAATATTCCAACATTTCACTGATTTGTGTTTCAATGATGGATTTCAATGAAAGCTATAACTGGCGCCTTATCTAACTAGTAGATGACGATGACCACACAGTATAAGCAAGATGGCGAATTGTGTGTATATAATGAGCATACCTTATTTCTGATTATCGTGCTGATGCACAAGCTGTCATTTAAATCGCTCACTATGTAGCAAAGGTCGTCCACAATGGTGTAGCGCAGTTTTAAGTAAGTAAGTTTGTAAATCAAGAGGAAAATATTATAGAAACTTATTACTTATTTGCTTTATTTTGCAGACAAAAATGTAAACAAACCTGTGTTGTTATTGTTGTTTTCTAAAATGGATGAATGTCGCCGTCAAAATGATATGTGCGTAGAGGGAAGGGATTTTAGGGAACTAGAGTTACCCATGAATTTAAATATAATATTATTTTTACATATTTTTTTCAGTAAAAGAAGAATTGTGGTAGATGCACTTAAGTGGTCGCGGGAAAAGAAAATATAAACGTTGTATCGCCTATAGTAATAATTAAATATTAAAACTCCTCTCTTCTGTGGGTTTAGATATGTCAAAATCTGAGGATGTCAATCGATTTAGAAGGGTGAAACCGAGGAATTTCACTTTTGAATTTGGCAAGTGTCGAAATGACAAAATCTGACTATGCCAATCGATTTAGAAGGGTGGTATTACCTTGTGTTTCGGCCAGCACTTTAGCACCTATATAAACCAAGAAATTTCACTTTTCCATTTGACAAGTGTCGAAATGTCAAAATCTGAGTTCGCCAGCAATCTAAGCGTAGTAGAAACCGAAACAATCTCAGCCGACACTTTGACAGTTGTTTATAGTCCGAAAAATTACACCTTTCACTTTGACAGTTGATAGTTAGGGGCAAGATTCATGTAGAAATGTAAAAATTTATGGACACTTGACATGAACAAAAAAATAAATTATATACTTATTTCGTTTTCATTTGGTAGTCCAGAGCTACTCTTTTTTTATTGTTTCTGTTGCATTTCCTATCGAATATTAAAAATTAACCGTCAACTCGAAACCAAGATTACGCTCATGTGTTTCATTGCTTAAACTGCAGTGAAAAAAAAATTTCATCTATTCAAATACATAACTTCATTTTAAAAACAAAAAAAATATGTATGAAACAATCAATAATTCATATAAATTATTAATAATCCTAACTACGCCCTGTCTTGATTTTTGACTGACCAAGCATTATTGTTGTTGTTTGTCGTTGTGCAAGTAGTTTGTTTATATTTTTCGTCTACAAAGTAAAGCATTTTATTTATCGGAATCGATATATTTCACGCTTGATTTACAAACTCACATGTTTAATTATTTTATTTCAATTGTAATATGAATACCCTTTTATATAAAAGTCATTAGAAAAATATTTAGAAAAATAATGTTATCAAGGACCCTTTTTCGTTTTCTCTTATGGAATGCGGATTTGAAAAAAAAATTATATCATACATACAGGGTTCACGCTTTGACTGCTTAGTTCCGTAGTACCCAGTGTCAATACAAAAATGACTTAAGGAAGAAGCAACACTATTGAAAAATAATGGTAACACCCACAATATTCTTCTATAGAAATAAATTTCTCAAAAACTATCGATTAAAATAACTTTATTTAAACAGAAAATTCATGAATGGGTTTCTGGGTTCAAGATAGGCTATAGAAGAATATTGTGGGTGTTACCATTATTTTTCAATAGTGTTGCTTCTTCCTTAAGTCATTTTTGTACACAATTGCCCCTCCCATCTTAACAGGGGTATATAGGCCCCCCTTCCGGTACGGTTGACCTATTATTTTGGCCCAGTCTACACGCTCAAGTGCTTTGATGTATTTATGTCAACCATTCTTTATTTGCCATTATACTGTTTGATAACACTACTTTTCATATACATTTTTTTATCGCTAATTTTTGAATTATTGTATTTTGGAAACCATTGGGCCCTGCCAATAATCAAATTTAGTAACGACTTAAATATTTGAGGAAAATAGACCATAATGGTATGGACTATACAAAATGAACCACACATGTTATGTTTCATATTTTAGAGTCCATACCATGTAATATTCATTATTTAGGGTCCACCTAAATATTTAAGTCATACCATGGTTGGTTTATTATTTAGAGCCCCTACAATTATGGTCCATTTTACTTAAATATTTAAGTCGTTACTAAATTTGATTATTGGTAGGGCCCATTGGGTCTACAGAGTTGGTTTTGGTCTCAAAATGAAGCAAATTAAGATACTTTGAAATCGTAGAACAATGCTTTTATTTAAAATTAATTATTTGGGACTAAAATCACCAATAACTAAAAAAATCGTGGTTTTTCTGATTTTTGACCATGAAACGGTCACCGCACCGCTCGAGGTCAAAAACTTAGGTTATTTACTAGGCCAATATCCTGAAAACTCAGCAAAAAATCAGAAATACCAGCTTTGACGCATACGAGAATGTACATATAAAGTTACTGTTATATTTATTTATCATGCAGAAAAGATTTTTTTTTATGACTTGCCCTTATTCATTCATTCATTGCTCAGCTCTAGTATATCGTAAGGAGCTATTTTTTTTTTAATTTTAAGAAATTAAAAGGACTAAGAATTAATTTCTAACTAAGCGGATTCACAAGCCTTTATCAAAATTGTAAAATATTTATTTGTTTAAAAAATAGCTAATATTCTAATTAGTAATATTTTTTTTTCATTTTTTACTTTGCGATATACTGAAGCCAAGATATTCGTAAAAGAAACAGGAAATATCTTTTTTAGGGGGCTCCGACTTGCCTGTGTTCATTCATAGATTTATCGGCTCCCGTTTGGAATTAAGAGCTCAATTTTTTTTTAAGTTGTAGGGAATAGCACAGCTAGACAAAACAGAAAAGAAAAACAAACCAAAATATAAGATATTTTCGAAATAATAATGAAAAACCGTCAAAAAACGATCTGGTACTGTGATTGCATTCAGGCGTCGGTAATCGCCACATGGTCGCCATTCGCCATTCTTCTTGGGAGCTAAATGCAAAGGTGAGGCCCAACTGCTTTTGCTTGGACAACAGATCACAGCTTGGAGCATGTAGTCAAACTCTTTCTTTGCTATTTTGAGACGCTCAGGATTTAATCTTCGTGCTTTTGCAAAAAAATAGGCTGTCCATTCGTTATGATCTGATGCTGAACCTTCGAAGTCTTCAGTGTAATTTCGTCGAAAACTGGAGGTTTGGTAACATCTTTGAACTCGTCAAGAATGTCAGCGTAAATAATGTCTTGGGCGATTGTACTGATAGGATGGTAATTTGTTGCCTTCGAAATACAGTTGACCGTCAAATGTGTTTTTGAGTCCAATACCTTCTTGTTTTTTACATCGACGAGAAGTCCAAACCGTGACAGAAAATCTGCGCCAATGATAGCCTTGTCTACATCTGCAACAATGAATTCCCAGTCGAATCGTCTACGCAATCCCAAATTAACTGTGGCAACATTCGTCCCGTATGTCTTGATAGGTGTTCCGTTTGCAGCGAACAGTCTATAAGTATCAGCTTTCTTGAGGTAACGATTTGCAGATAATGGTAAAACAGATAAATCAGCGCCAGTGTCGATAAGGTATTGCCGGTTAGTTGTTTTGTCATAAATGAATAGACGGTTGGACGTGCAGGATTCTACTTCGTGTACCGTCTTTGACGAAGTAGGAATTAGTTTTCCTGATTAGAACCACATTTCTTGTTGAACTGGCACGGCTCAACACATTTCTTAGCTAATGAACCAAATCGATGATGATACTTACAGAAGGGATGTTGTTTGTCTGATTTTGACGAATTTGACTTGGATCGGCTTCTTGGTTGATTGCTTCTTCTTGAAAAGTTCGATTTCAGCTCGTTGACTTGTTGTGAGAGAGCAGCAATTTCGGCTCTTAAATGGTTGATCTCTGATCTCGAGGATGTGGAAGTTGAAGTTGAGGAATTTGTATTGATTTGGGCAATATAACCTCGACCCATGACTTCCAGCATCGTATCCGCAATCAAGGCACGTTTGTCGAGTTCAAATTCAGACACCGAAACTACTGCACGAATGTTTTCAGGTAACCTTTCCAGCCACAATGTCTTCATCACCTCATCTGTTAAGGCGTTTCCGGCCAAATCACGCATTTTCCTCAGCAATTGGGAAGGCTTATCGTCTCCTATTTCGATTTCTCTTACCAGTTTTGAAAGTTTGCGGTGATCCGAAACCCTGAATTCTCTTATTAATCCTTCACTGCTATATATTTGTCTTCAGAAGGCGGATTACGAATGATGTTCGATACCACTTGCAAATATTTTGGATCTAGTGTTGCAATCACATAATCAAACATTGTCTGGTCACGTTTGATTCCAGAGTTGCGAAACTGAGCTTCCATCTGAAGAAAATATAAATCCGGTTCCTCCTTCACGAATTGCACTGGTTTAATAGCAACATGATGAACTTCCCTTCGGTGTTGGCTTTGATCCATGTTGTTTCCAGATTGGTTTAAAGGATCCTCGCCATCATCATTTTGATTTCCAGGCATTGTTCTCGAAGAAACGTTGATAGAGAATTATTTCAGATTGACTTCTTCTCGGGGTCACCAATGTGGATTTTGTGCTTACCTATAATCAACAGCCGAAAATCCTACGTAAAAAAGGCTGACTGAAAGCTTTCTTGATGGTCAATACGAAATAAAACCCGAATTACAAAATAAGATAAACTTTATTTAAATTAAAAGAGAGAAACAATTTACTGATATGAAAATCGAAAACAGAATGAATAAATATAAAATTAATCTAATTATCTTGAGAACAAATGTTGCTATGATTATTTTGATGTTAAAATGACAAGTAGAAAATTGCAAAGTAGAAAAATTATAATTAAATGAATGTGAATATGATACAAATTAATATTTTAAAAGTAGAGAGATAGAGTCGCCACAAAACCAAAAGAAAATTACTGAAACTAACGGTAAATTTTTACTTATTTGCTCAAACAAAAAAACTTAACACCACATGCTAGATAATTTTATTACAAACAAAACTTATTTAAATTTTTTACTATGCAATGTACTGGAGCCGAGATATTTGCAAAAATCCAAAAAAAAGTCAAAAAGTACGTTTTTACGAATAAGTTTGGAAAAAAAAGTTGTCAGGTGGTGCAAATCTAGGGTTAAGCTTTTCTTGTAAGCCCCTATCGATTTATGAAAAAAAAAACAGACCGTGCGGATCAACGGAAGGTCAAATGACGATTCGTCCCCTAAGAATAGTTTTTGTTGTTTGATTCACTTTCCATAAGCGCACAGCTATGTTTGATTAACATAAGCGCTTTATTGCTGACAAGAGAAATAGAAGATTGAAATCCTTTAGTAAAATATAAAGTAAGGAACGCTCTTATCTGTCCGATTGTGTGTCATAACAGCTTGAAGTTTGTATTAGATTTCCAACATTGTAATCTCTTGTTTATGTAAAGAATATGCCAACCAACGAATTTAAATTAATAATTTCTGAATAAAAAGTAAATTAGGTAGGTGAAAAAAAACATTAACTCAAATGGTTTTTATTTTTATCGAAGTTTTCAAGAATTTGTAGATAGTTTTTTTTTTTGTGTTAATCTTAAAGCACGTAAGACACTACATTTTTTCTTCATTTGTAATGCATTAAAAATGAAACTAGAGTAGTTCAAAAAATTTATAATTGAAAATACCGATATTAGTGCGGGCGTACACAATAACCAAATTAGTGGAAAAAAGTCACAAAAAATTAATTAAAAATGAACATAATATTTCGGATTCTGGCAGCTTTTTTTTGACTTTTCAGAAATTGAAAATTTAAAATTATTTAAAAGTACACTCTGACTACAAAAAAGTATACACTTGGCTCATGAGAACACTAGGTTTTGGTGTAGGTATAGGTATTTACTTTTGTGGACATTGTAATAATTGTCAAAACATAATGTCAAAACAAAAATGTAGGATCATGGGGTCTTAAGGGCAATATTTTTAAATCTTAATCTGGAGGATCCGTTTAAAATTTTGTAAGTCACGAATTTATTTTATATTAATTCGTTTGGGTTTACCACGATATCTAGAAACCAATAATAGAGAAACTAAAAATCTCGAAAAAAAAATCCCGAAAACAAAAATCTAGAAATCTAAATCTCGAACTGCAAAAACCTAGAAAAAAAAATCAAGAATAAATATTCATTGTTGAGACAATGAATGGTTACAATTTGCGAGCTCGTCTCAACAATCAATATTAATTCTTGATTAGGAAAGTTTCCTTAAAAGAATCAGTACACTGCAAATGCACCCATCCAGGCGCGAACGCAGAGGGGGCTTTGGGGGTTCAAACCCCCCCGAAATGTATGAATTTAACTCCCTCGCCATACAATTTCACTCTTGATTTTGAGTTTTCAGTTTAAAAGCCCTCGAAATTTTTTCCTGCTTTCGCGCCTGCACCCATCCAACTATACAAGTATATTTTCCAAAAACTCGTAATGGCTGGTTTAAATTTATACTCATTCCATTAAAAATTGTTTCTAAAATTGGAACTTACCAAAGAAATCGTTTGTGACAACCTAGTTTGTTTGTGACAGCCAAAAACTCGTAATGGCTGGTTTAAATTTATATTCATTCCATTGAAAACTGTTTCTAAAATTGGAATTTACCAAAGAAATCGTTTGTGACAACCTAGTTTGTTTGTGACAGCCTATTTTCCAAAAACTCGTAATGGCTGGTTTAAATTTATACTCATTTATTATAAATTTTACCTCAATATTGCCTATTACAGATTTGTAGACATTAGGACAATAAACCTTTAGCACCTCATATATGGGATATTCGCAAGAAAAAGTATGCCATCTAAAAGGTCAGTAAGTGGTCAAAAAAGGTCAGCTAGTTTCAACAATTGGCAAGCCATAGAAAATTTTTAATCAAGGGTTACATTTTTTCAAGGTCACCAACTATTTTTGGCACCTCATTTATAGGATATTCGCAAAAAAAATATGCCAATTGAAAGGCCACTGACTCGTGATAAAAGGCCATCTAGTTTCAGTAATTGGTCAGCCATATGTTTTTTAAATGAAGACTCTAATACTGTAACCTTCAAACAATCTTTAAAAATTCATTAAAAAAACCTATGGCTGACCAATTACTGAAACTAGCTGACCTTTTATCACGAGTCAGTGGCCTTTCAATTGGCATACTTTATTTGCGAATATCCCATAAATGAGATGCTAAAAGTCTTATACGGCCTTCAAAAAAACAAAAAACTTCAAAAATTCATATAAATAACCTATACCTGTAGAAGCCCGTAGCGTAATGGTTAGTGCGTTAAACTGTCACGCTGGAGGTCTGGGATTCGCTTCCCAGCCTCGTCCACCTAAAAACTAAAAATGTTTCAGGGCTATTGCCTCTTGCGAGGAAATGAAAAATCCTCCAAGAGTATCACTTTTCACGAATAAGTGCTTCTCGTCTAGCTGTTCGGATTCGGCATAAAATTGTAGGTCCCTTCCATTCCTGTCGATAGGCGCACACTGGAATGGTTGCGAGTTGTTAGTCACTAGGCCCTGGTTCTTCATGAGCCGTTGTGCCACCCAATTTATTTTTTTTTTTTTAAATGACCAATTACTGAAACTACCTGACCTTTTATCAGGAGTCAATGGCCTTTCAAATGGTATACCTTTTTTGCGAATATCCCATAAATGAGGTGCTAAAAGTCTTATACGACCTTGAAAAAATAAATTTTTAAAATTCAATTAAACAAAAACTATGGCTGACCAATTACTGAAATAAGTTGACTTTTTATGAGGTCTAGGTAACCTTTCAGATGGTGTATAATATTTTCGAATATTCCATAAATGAGGTGCTAAAAATAGTTTTGACCTTGAAATTTTTTAAAAAATTATTATCTATGAATGACCAAATACTGAAAGTAGCTGACCTTTTTTGACCAATTACTGACCTTTTAGATGCATACTAATTTTTTTAAATTCTTTAAATGAGGTGCTAAAAGTCTTATACTGTGACCTTGAAACAAACTTTAAAAATTCATTAAAAAAAACCTATGGCTGACCAGTTACTGAAACCAGCTGACCTTTTATCATGAGCCAGTGGCCTTTCGAATGGTATACTTTTGTTGCGAATATTCCATATATGAGGTGCCAAAAATAGTTGGTGACCTTGAAAAAATGTACATAACCCTTGATTAAAAATTTTCTATGGCTGACCAATTTCTGAAACTAGTTGACCTTTTTTGACCATTACTGACCTTTTAGATGGCATACTTTTTTTTGCGAATATCCCATATATAGGTGCTAAAGGTTAGGAGCCTAAGTTATTTTCCTAATTATTGTCTACAAATCTGTAATAGGCAATTTTGAGGTAAAATTTATAAGCAATTTTCATGAATGAGTATAAATTTAAACCAGCCATTACGAGTTTTTGGCTGTCACAAACAAACTAGGTTGTCACAAACGATTTCTTGGTAACTTCCAATTTTAGAAACAATTTTCAATGGAATGAGTATAAATTTAAGCCAGCCATTACCAGTTTTTCGAAAGTAGGCTGTTACACAAACAAACTAGGTTGTCATTGTCACAAACGATTTCTTTGGGAAATTTCAATTTAAGAAACAATTTTCAATGGAATGAGTATAAATTTAAACCAGCCATTACGAATTTTTGGAAAATAGGCTGTCACAAACAAACTAGGTTGTAACAAACGATTTCTTTGGTAAATTCCAATTTTAGAAACAATTTTCTATGGAACGAGTATAAATTTAAACCAGCCATTACGAGTTATTGGAAAATAGGCTGTCACAAACAAACTAGGTTGTCACATACGATTTCTTTTGTAAATTCCAATTTCAGAAAAAATTTTAAATGGAATTATTATAAATTTAAACGAGCCATTACAAGTTTTTGGAAAATAGCCTGCCACAAACAAACTAGGTTGTTACAAACGATAAATTTGGTAAATTCCAAATTTAAAACAATTTTCAATGGAATGAGTATAAATTTAAACCAGCCATTACGAGTTTTTGGAATATAGGCTGTCACAAACGAACTAGGTAGCCACAAACGATTTTAATGACAAATTCGAAAATTGTAAAAAAAATTCAATCGATTGAGTATAAAAAAGTTTTCAGTTTTAAAAAAAAAATGGCTAACTGGTACATTTTTTTTAATTTGTTAATAACTAAATAACTAACGAGTCACAAAACTTTTTATTGCTGTCACAAACAGTCACAAACGAATCACAAACGATTGGCATAAGAAAATTCAAAAATTTGAGGTTTTTAAAATTGGAATTGCTATCTGGGATGAGCTTGTTTCTTTGACATCGTGCATGACTTCAGTTAGTCGAATAAGTCTGGGAGTAATTTGGGGAATAAAGTTTTCAGATTGGATGATACGTTTTAAATCGTGCTTGACGTCATCCATTGTTCGAAGTTCTCGTCCAAATGTTAGGTACGATGCAGTATAGCCAGTGCTCTGGCATTTAGCAGTGTTCATGGTGAATCTGATAGATGGTAGATCTTTAGCGCATGAGGTATGGTTGTTTACCACAAGGATGCTTAATTGTGTCTTCAAATCCCTGTTCTTGCGCTCAACTGGATTAGCTTCTGGATGGTATACCGGAGTAAGAGTCTGTTGTATGCCTAGGGTGTGGGTTATTTGCTGCATTAAAGCTGAGATGAATTGTGTGCCGTTATCAGTTAAAAGTCGCCTCGGTGTTCCGTAACGGAGAAAAATATCATTTAATAAGGTGACTGCACAATTTTTTGTATTTGTTCTGCCGTGTATTCGATCTTAAAATTGTAGGGCTGTAGCTGAAGAGCCCATCTGGCCAGCTGTCCCGTTGGTGACTTTAAGGTCATAAGCCATTTAAGAGGCTGATGGTCAGCTATGAGATTGACTTCACCACCTTCTATGTAGCCACGAAATTTGTTGACAGCCCAGACTATGGCTAATGCTTCAAGTTCTGTAGTTGCATAATTATGCTCGGATTTTGTGAGGAGTCATTCGATCGGATGTTCATTTGATTTCTCCCCCTGGACTAAAACAGCTCCAATGGCATAGTTGCTGGCATCTGTTTTTAAACAAAATGGTTGACTTTCACAAGCTAATTGTAAGATTGGTGCAGAAATAAGTAGGGATTTTAGTGTGTCAAAAGATTTCTGTTCTTCTTGGCCCCATCTCCATAGGGTGTTTTTCTTGGTGAGGTTGCTTAAGGGGTTGGCTATGTCAGCGAAGTTGTTAATAAACCGTCGGTACCAAGAACAGGTTTGAAGAAAAGAGAGAACTTGTTTCGAGGTTTTTGGTTCTGTTCGATTTGATATGGCTGAAGTTTTATCTGGATCGACTTCTATACCATTCTTGATGATAAGGTGTCCAAGATATTTAACTTCGGGACAGCAAAAATTCGATTTTTCTCTGTTGACCTTAAGTTTGAAGATTTTGAGACGCTCAAAGATTTGTTGCAAGTCAGATAGATGATTTTCAAAGCTACCTGAATATACTATGATGTCGTCGAGATATATCAATAAGAGAATACCTGGTAGTCCATTGCGGAATCGATCTATTAGCCTTTGGAAGGTGGCTGGAGCGTTTCTTAAGCCAAAAGGCATGCGTTTAAAACGAAACATACCAAACGGAGTAATAAAAGCAGTTTTATCGACATCTTCATTTGCAACTCTGATTTGGTAATATCCAGTCTGGAGGTCAAGCGTACTTTTGATCTGTGTTTTCTTTGTAGAATGTAAAGGATCATCAATTATTGGCAGTGGGTATGTATCGGATACTGTGAGGTTGTTTAATTTTCTGTAATCAATGCACACTCGTATGGTGTTATCTTTTTAAGGAACCAAGACAACCGGTGCAGCCCAAGAAGATTCACATTCCTCTATTATATTAGATTCAATCATCTTTTCTTATTCGGTTTTTAACTGGGCTTTTCTTGTGGGTGAAAGACGGTATGTAGTTGTTGCAACTACTTCATGCTTACCAGTATCAATTCTATGAACTGCAAATGGCGTTGGGTCAGATAGTTCATCAAAACAAGTTTCATAATTTTTTTTAAATTTTATTCAAACAATTTCTATTAACAGATGTAAGTTCACGTGCTTCATTGTCTCGTAACAGAATATCAGCAAGGAGAATTTCTGTGAACCATGGTTCAAGTTCAACTTCTTCTGTTGTTTGAATGAGAGCTGGGAATAAGTTTTCGTTTCCACGTTTACGATCAGGTGTAACGTCATCGCTTCTTAGAGCACTCTTGAAAATTAGTTGGATTGAGTGCGGGGAGTAGCTGTTGTTGGTCTTGCTGTTGTCGGTCTTGATGTAGTTTGTTCGTTTCCTCTTAAGAGGTGGAGCAGGTCCGAAATTTTCTTCCATCTTTGGCGTGCCACCAATAGGAGATATAATTTGAATGTTGTCAAACCAAGTGATGAAAGCTGAATGCTGCTCTTTGAGTGCTTTTAAAAATGGCAATCCTTGGAAAACAGGATCAGGTCTTTTTGTTTCAGGTGTTGACAGATTGTGGTTGATTTTCTCCCTAGAAGGCGTCCTCTGAAGCGGTGTTATTTTCATGTTTTCGTTAGATTTTGGTGGAGATTTTCTGACAACGAGAGTCTGAGATGTGTCGAAGAAGTCAAATACTTTATTTTTGTTGTCGGCAAAGTACCACAGTCTCTGTCCGAGATCTAAAACCATCCGATTTTGCTCGAGGAAACCAATTCATGTCAAAGTTCTGTTGTCCATTGCCTTGGGTAGTGCAATGAACTTAATAGGTTTTGTTTGGTTGTCAATTTGTATTGTTGTTTCGGTGATAAAAACTTCCTGGGTTGTTAAGCTTCCATCCGCCAAGGTGACGTCAGCATTGACTTGCGTAAACTTGGATCCGTTCTTTATTAAGTGCACAAACAATTGTCTTCCAGCGACACTTGTTCTGGCGGCTGTATCCAGGTATGCTATACCCTTTTCGCCATATGAGAATATTGGTATGGTAGGAAGGTCAGTACCAATTGTGGTTTTAATGCTGTTAAAAGACACGGTTGTGGGACCTTTTGGTAGTTCCTTACAGGTTGGGCAGTTAGAGCGGACATACCCTGGAGCTTTGCACTTATAGCAGTGTAGTTTTTGCTCAACTGGGCGTGATTGCGTTCTTTCTTTTTTTCGGCATTCCTCCACTGTATGGCCAGTGTAGTTACACAAACTACATCTCTTCTTTAGAACTAGCTCTACGTTATGAACGCGCCGGGTAGCAGTCTTTTCCAATGCTGAAAGCTCAACAGCTCTGGCTTTGATCAATAGTTCGGAAAAGGTCTTAACACTCTCCCTTGGTACTCCGTCTCTTATCTGCAGACTCAGCAACTCGTACACCATGTCAATCATCATTGCTTCGGTTGGAATTGACTGAGGAAGTTGCGATAGTACTGCTCGCTTGGCACAAATAAAATCGTCGGTTAATTCATTCGGTTTTTGTCGCTGCTCAAAAATGCCTAGGAAGATGCGATACGCTGGTTTAGCAGGTGCGTACGCATTTCTCAACGGCGGGGGACATCTTTCCACTCCTTTGCTTCGTGCTTTATGCCTTGCCACCATTGAACAGCGTTGTCTTGAAGTAGAAGAGGGGAACCTTCTATGGTATCGGCGTCACTGATGTGTTCCACCTCTTTATAGATAGCAATTGTGGTAATGAAACCTTCCACGATGAATGGGTCTCGCTGTCCACGAAAACGTTCCTTGCAACGGCTGAAACTGCCATTGGGTGAAGAGTTCGTCTGCGTCTGAATTGCTAAAATAAGCTCTTGTAGCTGGGCAGCTGTGAGTGCCATGTTGTTTGTACTCGTGGATTGTTGTTGTTGCTTCTTATTTTGTTTTAAGCGTTCGCTTTGTCTCCGTAAATCCAATGTAGTATATGAATTTTCAATGTAGCGTGATGTTAGTCGGTAGAGCAAAATTGTAGGGTAACATCCATAATGAAAACTCTAGACACCGGAGAATTTTAAATTAACTTATTTTATTAGGACAAAACGAAATAGGTAATACAACATTCTTTACAACTTCTTCTTAGTATTTTATAGATTATATGTCTTTTTCCTTTTCTATTATGCGGGCAAAAGTCGGCAGTAACTGATGAAGGAAAAGACTTATAATCACCAAAATCCCAGAAAGAAAGGCAAGTAATAAAAAGCGGTATGAAGATACCTCTGAAATATTACCTGTCTGTTTCCTGGTCAAGTCGAAAGTGATTTGATACTGAATTTGATTCTCCTATTATAGTGAGAAAAATGAATAAATTATTTGAAAACTGGTAGGCTTTGAAATTTAGAAAAAATATTTTAGGAAAAATAGAAATGCAAAGATGATTTGATTATTTACAAAAGTATAGTCAAAGAAGATTTGAAGTCAAACTTTCATACAAAATAATTATATAATTCAAAGTACACAACTGATTGTTGTTAGGTAAAATACAAGTATAGTGAAAGGCAGATTTCTGAAGTTTTTAAAATAATAAATAAATAATAATAACGGGTTGTTATAGCTATAAACTGTTTATATTTCAATGAATGATCAAAAAAAAGTAAAGATAATTGTGCGTGTATCTTCAAGCAAAAAAAATCCGATTTAAAAATATATAATTCGCGAGAAAACACGTCCCCAAGTGAAATATTCATATTAGATCCTCGCCGATGTGCCGCTTGGATTTTGGGGTGTAATTTTTTTTACTTAAATACGCGCACAATTGTTTTTAATTTTTTTACAATTATTATAATATATTTGTTTTTAAATAGGATAAACAACGCAAATAATCTAATACACTTTAATATTTGTTGTGCGCGCAAATATTCTCTTACTTTCTGTGGCAACAAAATTGCTGTCAAATAGCACACACACAATTTTTTTTCATTTCATGACATTTTTTGTTTACGAAAAATGTTGTTTCACTCTTTCTCGGTGTAGTTAATTCTGTAAGAGGAGCATAACCTATCTTTTGTATAGAGGGACGTGAGCAAACTCAAACTTTTAACTAAAATATCCCGAAAATTTCCCTTTTTTACATTGCTGAAACTGAACAACTTTATTGGTATGTTATAATTTATAAGGATTTTAGATAAAAGCAATTTTAGTTAATGTTTATGAAATTGGCCATTAGAGTTTTTGCAAAACTGAACAAAAGTTGACCTGAGTAAAAATAGCGCTGTGCTCTTATTGGTTCAACTAATACAAAAATACAAAAGGTTATTTAAGACACCGTATGTACATAATCATAATATATAGAGGGTATATAACACATCCGATGGAATGCTTAACCTGTAAATATAAACCTTTTACCCACACCATATCTGTTTTTCAAACTGTTTATATAATCTATCCATACGTGTACAGGGGCGTATACAGCTTTAGTTCTTGGGGGGGGAGGTCATGCCAAAAAAATAACACAAACTAATATTTGTTAAAAGTCAAGTGCCTTATATTATTTTTTTTCATATTTTACTGTGCGTAGCTATATAAAAGAAAAGGGAAAAGATCTTAATTAACTATACTAAAGGGTTTTCCAATAGGGACGGGTTGATTTTGACAGCTTGTGGCGGCCATATTGTTTCTTTTATTTTCGGTCAAAATATCCTCTTTTAATCAGTTACTACAGACAAATCATCATGGTGAGTTACAGCGTCGAGCAACACGTGCAAATGATGTTTTAGAGCAGTTAGAAGTTTTTCCCAATTTTGGTCGAAACATCTTTTTTAGCGATGAGGCCCATCTTTGGATGAATGGGTACGTGAAGCAAAATTGCCGGATTCGGAACGACACTAATCCACGCGAGATTCACGAGGTGCCAATGCATCCAAATAAAGTTTCTGTTTTGTGTGGATTTTGGCCTGGATGCCTGGAGGCGTCACCGGTCCGTACTTCTTCGAAAATGATGCTGGCCAGGCCATCACCATCAACGGCGATCGCTATAGGTCGATGATCACCAACTTCTTGTGGCCTAAACTGGATGGTATGGACAATGAAGATATATGGTTTCAACAGGATGGCGCTACGTGCCACACAGCTTAAGACACAATCGATATTCTGCACGAGCGGTTTCATGGCATGGTTATCTCGCGCCGAGGCGACGTGAATTGGCCACCAAGATCGTGTGATTTGACCCCTTTGGGGTCAAATTTTTCTGTGGGGATTTCTTAAGTCGCAGGTCGTTGCGAATAAGTTGCAAACCACCTCGACCCTCAAAGACAACATAATCGATGCCATCGGTCCAGATTTATGCGCCAAAGTCATCGAAAACTGGACCTTTCGAATCCGCGCCACACAGAGAAGACGGGGCGGCCATTAGAACGATGTTATATTACTATAATAGGGCTCTCAAATAAAGATAAAACCTTATTGATATCTTGTTTTATTCAATTTTAAAATCGACCCGCCCTTAATGGGAAACCCTATAATACATTACCTTTGTTAAAAATAAGTTAAAATAATTTAAAATCGTTCATATCCTGGAAAAATATATCGTACCTTAACTCATTTAATTTCAAGACAGTTAAGAATCAAAAGTCGGCGTGAAATAGCAGACTACGAATGTAATACTAAATTTTCACTACGCAAAGTTAGGCAATTTCGTTGAAAATATATATTTCGAACTGCCAAAGCCAATTCAAAATGAAATGAGCTACCTATACAAAATGAGCTACCTATAACAAATTTAAGACGAAAACACTTTTTTGGTATTTGCAAAGTTAACTCATTTTTGGTTCCAAAGAAAATTAAAATAAACAACTGAGTCGAACGAACCTTTATTGGCTGGACCAGTGACCGCGCTCTTCGTTTTTATTCCTGACTGTTACATTTTTTATTTCGGAGGGCCTCAGCAACAGCATACAGCAATCTCCAGTTGCCTGACCAAAAAAAATCAGTTTAGCTAGCTGTCAAAATACTGAAGAAAAAAAATTTTGGATTCGCTTGATCATTTGTTTTGAATTTTATTCAGAATTTATTTTAATCCTATCAAAGTTTTTATTTCAGCGAATTGAAGTTAAAGGAAAAATTAGTGAAATATCATAGATACTGTGCACTGTTTTCTGTTTCTTAATTTTAGTAAATAGATATCTATAAATATTCACTACTCAAAATGAAAACAATAGCTCTGATTTTCAAAAATGAACCCTTGATTAAAAATTTTCTATGGCTGACCAATTTCTGAAACTAGTTGACCTTTTTTGACCATTTACTGATCTTTTAGATGGCATACTTTTTTTTGCGAATATCCCATATATGAGGTGCTAAAGGTTAGGAGCCTAAGTTATTGTCCTAATTATTGTCTACAAATCTGTAATAGGCAATTTTGAGGTAAAATTTATAAACAATTTTCAATGGAATGAGTATAAATTTAAACCAGCCATTACGAGTTTTTGGCTGTCACAAACAAACTAGGTTGTCACAAACGATTTCTTTGGTAAGTTCCAATTTTAGAAACAATTTTCAATGGAATGAGTATAAATTTAAACCAGCCATTACGAGGTTTTGGAAAATAGGCTGTCTTAAACAAACTAGGTTGTCACAAACGATTTCTTTGGTAACTTCCAATTTTAGAAACAATTTTCAATGGAATGAGTATAAATTTAAGCCAGCCATTACCAGTTTTTCGAAAATAGGCTGTTACAAACAAACTAGGTTGTCATTGTCACAAACGATTTCTTTGGGAAATTTCAATTTAAGAAACAATTTTCAATGGAATGAGTATAAATTTAAACCAGCCATTACGAGTTTTTGGAAAATAGGCTGTCACAAACAAACTAGGTTGTAACAAACGATTTCTTTGGTAAATTCCAATTTAAGAAACAATTTTCTATGGAACGAGTATAAATTTAAACCAGCCATTACGAGTTTTTGGAAAATAATCTGTCACAAACAAACTAGGTTGTCACATACGATTTCTTTTGTAAATTCCAATTTCAGAAAATATTTCAAATGGAATTAGTATAAATTTAAACGAGCCATTACAAGTTTTTGGAAAATAGCCTGCCACAAACAAACTAGGTTGTCACAAACGATAAATTTGGTAAATTCCAAATTTAAAAACAATTTTCAATGGAATGAGTATAAATTTAAACCAGCCATTACGAGTTTTTGGAATATAGGCTGTCACAAACGAACTAGGTAGCCACAAACGATTTTAATGGTAAATTCGAAAATTGTAAAAAAAATTCAATCGATTGAGTATAAAAAAGTTTTCAGTTTTAAAAAAAAAATGGCTAACTGGTACATTTTTTTTAATTTGTTAATAACTAAATAACTAACGAGTCACAAAACTTTTTATTGCTGTCACAAACAGTCACAAACGAATCACAAACGATTGGCATAAGAAAATTCAAAAATTTGAGGTTTTTAAAATTGAAATTGCTATCTGGGATGAGCTTGTTTCTTTGACATCGTGCATGACTTCAGTTAGTCGAATAAGTCTGGGAGTAATTTGGGGAATAAAGTTTTCAGATTGGATGATACGTTTTAAAACGTGCTTGACGTCATCCAATCTGAAAACTTTATTCCCCAAATTACTCCCAGACTTATTCGACTAACTGAAGTCATGCACGATGTCAAAGAAACATAATTCCATTTGAATTATTTTAATCCTATCAAAGTTTTTATTTCAGCGAATTGAAGTTAAAGGAAAAATTAGTGAAATATCATAGATACTGTGCACTGTTTTCTGTTTCTTAATTTTAGTAAATAGATATCTATAAATATTCACTACTCAAAATGAAAACAATAGCTCTGATTTTCAAAAATGAACCCTTGATTAAAAATTTTCTATGGCTGACCAATTTCTGAAACTAGTTGACCTTTTTTGACCATTTACTGATCTTTTAGATGGCATACTTTTTTTTGCGAATATCCCATATATGAGGTGCTAAAGGTTAGGAGCCTAAGTTATTGTCCTAATTATTGTCTACAAATCTGTAATAGGCAATTTTGAGGTAAAATTTATAAACAATTTTCAATGGAATGAGTATAAATTTAAACCAGCCATTACGAGTTTTTGGCTGTCACAAACAAACTAGGTTGTCACAAACGATTTCTTTGGTAAGTTCCAATTTTAGAAACAATTTTCAATGGAATGAGTATAAATTTAAACCAGCCATTACGAGGTTTTGGAAAATAGGCTGTCTTAAACAAACTAGGTTGTCACAAACGATTTCTTTGGTAACTTCCAATTTTAGAAACAATTTTCAATGGAATGAGTATAAATTTAAGCCAGCCATTACCAGTTTTTCGAAAATAGGCTGTTACAAACAAACTAGGTTGTCATTGTCACAAACGATTTCTTTGGGAAATTTCAATTTAAGAAACAATTTTCAATGGAATGAGTATAAATTTAAACCAGCCATTACGAGTTTTTGGAAAATAGGCTGTCACAAACAAACTAGGTTGTAACAAACGATTTCTTTGGTAAATTCCAATTTAAGAAACAATTTTCTATGGAACGAGTATAAATTTAAACCAGCCATTACGAGTTTTTGGAAAATAATCTGTCACAAACAAACTAGGTTGTCACATACGATTTCTTTTGTAAATTCCAATTTCAGAAAATATTTCAAATGGAATTAGTATAAATTTAAACGAGCCATTACAAGTTTTTGGAAAATAGCCTGCCACAAACAAACTAGGTTGTCACAAACGATAAATTTGGTAAATTCCAAATTTAAAAACAATTTTCAATGGAATGAGTATAAATTTAAACCAGCCATTACGAGTTTTTGGAATATAGGCTGTCACAAAGGAACTAGGTAGCCACAAACGATTTTAATGGTAAATTCGAAAATTGTAAAAAAAATTCAATCGATTGAGTATAAAAAAGTTTTCAGTTTTAAAAAAAAAATGGCTAACTGGTACATTTTTTTTAATTTGTTAATAACTAAATAACTAACGAGTCACAAAACTTTTTATTGCTGTCACAAACAGTCACAAACGAATCACAAACGATTGGCATAAGAAAATTCAAAAATTTGAGGTTTTTAAAATTGAAATTGCTATCTGGGATGAGCTTGTTTCTTTGACATCGTGCATGACTTCAGTTAGTCGAATAAGTCTGGGAGTAATTTGGGGAATAAAGTTTTCAGATTGGATGATACGTTTTAAATCGTGCTTGACGTCATCCATTGTTCGAAGTTCTCGTCCAAATGTTAGGTACGATGCAGTATAGCCAGTGCTCTGGCATTTAGCAGTGTTCATGGTGAATCTGATAGATGGTAGATCTCTAGCGCATGAGGTATGGTTGTTTACCACAAGGATGCTTAATTGTGTCTTCAAATCCCTGTTCTTGCGCTCAACTGGATTAGCTTCTGGATAATATACCGGAGTAAGAGTCTGTTGTATGCCTAGGGTGTGGGTTAGTTGCTGCATTAAAGCTGAGATGAATTGTGTGCCGTTATCAGTTAAAAGTCGCCTCGGTGTTCCGTAACGGAGAAAAATCTCATTCAATAAGGTGACTGCACAATTTTCAGCTGTAGCTTCTTTGAGTGGGAACATCTCGACCCATCTACTGGCAAGGTCCTCAGCTGTAAGTATCCATTGGAATCCATCTTCAGTATTTGGCAAAGGACCAAACAAATCGACAGATAATACCTCAAAGCGTTAGTTGCTTGAAACGGTTTGCAGTAGACCCATAGGTTTTAAATTGCTTGGCTTATATCTAAAGCAAGGAAGACAATTACTTATATGCTGCGTGATATCCTTTTGCATTCCAGGCCAATAATAGCGAGGAACTATTCTAGCAAAGGTTCTGTTAATTCCATAATGTCCAGCTGTAACATCATCATGAAAGGTATGGAGTACTGAAGATCATTCTTGCTGTGGAATCACTAATTGCGCATTCTCTGCATTGGATTCGGATGAGTATCGATATAGAATACCATCATTTAAAAGATAGCCACGAGTTGTCCAACGGGAAACATTCTCATCGTTCTCATCAACTTTGAGTTGATCATCTTGAAACTGAGCATCCCGGATCTCTTTGGGTCTTCTTGTAGGCACATCAATTTGAAAGCTGCAAATCTCGCAACTGTTTTCTGTGTGCTCATTATTATTACTAGGTGGCCTTGATAACATGTCAGCTACTGTATTTGTTCTGCCGTGTATTCGATCTTAAAATTGTAGGGCTGTAGCTGAAGAGCCCATCTGGCCAGCTGTCCCGTTGGTGACTTTAAGGTCATAAGCCATTTAAGAGGCTGATGGTCAGCTATGAGATTGACTTCACCACCTTCTATGTAGCCACGAAATTTGTTGACAGCCCAGACTATGGCTAATGCTTCAAGTTCTGTAGTTGCATAATTATGCTCGGATTTTGTGAGGAGTCATTCGATCGGATGTTCATTTGATTTCTCCCCCTGGACTAAAACAGCTCCAATGGCATAGTTGCTGGCATCTGTTTTTAAACAAAATGGTTGACTTTCGCAAGCTTGTTGTAAGATTGGTGCAGAAATAAGTAGGGATTTTAGTGTGTCAAAAGATTTCTGTTCTTCTTGGCCCCATCTCCATAGGGTGTTTTTCTTGGTGAGGTTGCTTAAGGGGTTGGCTATGTCAGCGAAGTTGTTAATAAACCGTCGGTACCAAGAACAGGTTTGAAGAAAAGAGAGAACTTGTTTCGAGGTTTTTGGTTCTGTTCGATTTGATATGGCTGAAGTTTTATCTGGATCGACTTCTATACCATTCTTGATGATAAGGTGTCCAAGATATTTAACTTCGGGACAGCAAAAATTCGATTTTTCTCTGTTGACCTTAAGTTTGAAGATTTTGAGACGCTCAAAGATTTGTTGCAAGTCAGATAGATGATTTTCAAAGCTACCTGAATATACTATGATGTCGTCGAGATATATCAATAAGAGAATACCTGGTAGTCCATTGCGGAATCGATCTATTAGCCTTTGGAAGGTGGCTGGAGCGTTTCTTAAGCCAAAAGGCATGCGTTTAAAACGAAACATACCAAACGGAGTAATAAAAGCAGTTTTATCGACATCTTCATTTGCAACTCTGATTTGGTAATATCCAGTCTGGAGGTCAAGCGTACTTTTGATCTGTGTTTTCTTTGTAGAATGTAAAGGATCATCAATTATTGGCAGTGGGTATGTATCGGATACTGTGAGGTTGTTTAATTTTCTGTAATCAATGCACACTCGTATGGTGTTATCTTTTTAAGGAACCAAGACAACCGGTGCAGCCCAAGAAGATTCACATTCCTCTATTATATTAGATTCAATCATCTTTTCTTATTCGGTTTTTAACTGGGCTTTTCTTGTGGGTGAAAGACGGTATGTAGTTGTTGCAACTACTTCATGCTTACCAGTATCAATTCTATGAACTGCAAATGGCGTTGGGTCAGATAGTTCATCAAAACAAGTTTCATAATTTTTTTTAAATTTTATTCAAACAATTTCTATTAACAGATGTAAGTTCACGTGCTTCATTGTCTCGTAACAGAATATCAGCAAGGAGAATTTCTGTGAACCATGGTTCAAGTTCAACTTCTTCTGTTGTTTGAATGAGAGCTGGGAATAAGTTTTCGTTTCCACGTTTACGATCAGGTGTAACGTCATCGCTTCTTAGAGCACTCCTGAAAATTTGTTGGATTGAGTGCAGGGAGTAGCTGTTGTTGGTCTTGCTGTTGTCGGTCTTGATGTAGTATGTTCGTTTCCTCTTAAGAGGTGGAGCAGGTCCGAAATTTTCTTCCATCTTTGGCGTGCCACCAATAGGAGATATAATTTGAATGTTGTCAAACCAAGTGATGAAAGCTGAATGCTGCTCTTTGAGTGCTTTTAAAAATGGCAACCCTTGGAAAAAAGGATCAGGTCTTTTTGTTTCAGGTGTTGACAGATTGTGGTTGATTTTCTCCCTAGAAGGCGTCCTCTGAAGCGGTGTTATTTTCATGTTTTCGTTAGATTTTGGTGGAGATTTTCTGACAACGAGAGTCTGAGATGTGTCGAAGAAGTCAAATACTTTATTTTTGTTGTCGGCAAAGTACCACAGTCTCTGTCCGAGATCTAAAACCATCCGATTTTGCTCGAGGAAATCAATTACTGTCAAAGTTCTTTTGTCCATTGCCTTGGGTAGTGCAATGAACTTAATAGGTTTTGTTTGGTTGTCAATTTGTATTGTTGTTTCGGTGATAAGAACTTCCTGGGTTGTTAAGCTTCCATCCGCCAAGGTGACGTCAGCATTGACTTGCGTAAACTTGGATCCGTTCTTTATTAAGTGCACAAACAATTGTCTTCCAGCGACACTTGTTCTGGCGGCTGTATCCAGGTATGCTATACCCTTTTCGCCATATGAGAATATTGGTATGGTAGGAAGGTCAGTACCAATTGTGGTTTTAATGCTGTTAAAAGACACGGTTGTGGGACCTTTTGGTAGTTCCTTACAGGTTGCGCAGTTAGAGCGGACATACTCTGGAGCTTTGCACTTATAGCAGTGTAGTTTTTGCTCAACTGGGCGGGATTGCGTTCTTTCTTTTTTTCGGCATTCCTCCACTGTATGGCCAGTGTAGTTACAGAAACTACATCTCTTCTTTAGAACTGTCTCTACGTTATAAACGCGCCGGGTAGCAGTCTTTTCCAATGCTGAAAGCTCAACAGCTCTGGCTTTGATCAATAGTTCGGAAAAGGTCTTAACACTCTCCCTTGGTACTCCGTCTCTTATCTGCAGACTCAGCAACTCGTACACCATGTCAATCATCATTGCTTCGGTTGCAATTGACTGAGGAAGTTCCGATAATAGTGCTCGCTTGGCACAAATAAAATCGTCGGTTAATTCATTCGGTTTTTGTCGCTGCTCAAAAATGCCTAGGAAGATGCGATACGCTGGTTTAGCAGGTGCGTACGCATTTCTCAACGGCGGGGGACATCTTTCCACTCCTTTGCTTCGTGCTTTATGCCTTGCCACCATTGAACAGCGTTGTCTTGAAGTAGAAGAGGGGAACCTTCTATGGTATCGGCGTCACTGATGTGTTCCACCTCTTTATAGATAGCAATTGTGGTAATGAAACCTTCCACGATGAATGGGTCTCGCTGTCCACGAAAACGTTCCTTGCAACGGCTGAAACTGCCATTGGGTGAAGAGTTCGTCTGCGTCTGAATTGCTAAAATAAGCTCTTGTAGCTGGGCAGCTGTGAGTGCCATGTTGTTTGTACTCGTGGATTGTTGTTGTTGCTTCTTATTTTGTTTTAAGCGTTCGCTTTGTCTCCGTAAATCCAATGTAGTATATGAATTTTCAATGTAGCGTGATGTTAGTCGGTAGAGCAAAATTGTAGGATAACATCCATAATGAAAACTCTAGACACCGGAGAATTTTAAATTAACTTATTTTATTAGGACAAAACGAAATAGGTAATACAACATTCTTTACAACTTCTTCTTAGTATTTTATAGATTATATGTCTTTTTCCTTTTCTATTATGCGGGCAAAAGTCGGCAGTAACTGATGAAGGAAAAGACTTATAATCACCAAAATCCCAGAAAGAAAGGCAAGTAATAAAAAGCGGTATGAAGATACCTCTGAAATATTACCTGTCTGTTTCCTGGTCAAGTCGAAAGTGATTTGATACTGAATTTGATTCTCCTATTATAGTGAGAAAAATGAATAAATTATTTGAAAACTGGTAGGCTTTGAAATTTAGAAAAAATATTTTAGGAAAAATAGAAATGCAAAGATGATTTGATTATTTACAAAAGTATAGTCAAAGAAGATTTGAAGTCAAACTTTCATACAAAATAATTATATAATTCAAAGTACACAACTGATTGTTGTTAGGTAAAATACAAGTATAGTGAAAGGCAGATTTCTGAAGTTTTTAAAATAATAAATAAATAATAACAACGGGTTGTTATAGCTATAAACTGTTTATATTTCAATGAATGATCAAAAAAAAGTAAAAATAATTGTGCGTGTATCTTCAAGCAAAAAAAATCCGATTTAAAAATATATAATTCGCGAGAAAACACGTCCCCAAGTGAAATATTCATATTAGATCCTCGCCGATGTGCCGCTTGGATTTTGGGGTGTAATTTTTTTTACTTAAATACGCGCACAATTGTTTTTAATTTTTTTACAATTATTATAATATATTTGTTTTTAAATAGGATAAACAACGCAAATAATCTAATACACTTTAATATTTGTTGTGCGTGCAAATATTCTCTTACTTTCTGTGGCAACAAAATTGCTGTCAAATAGCACACACACAATTTTTTTTCATTTCATGACATTTTTTGTTTACGAAAAATGTTGTTTCACTCTTTCTCGGTGTACTTAATTCTGTAAGAGGAGCATAACCTATCTTTTGTATAGAGGGATGTGAGCAAACTCAAACTTTTAACTAAAATATCCCGAAAATTTCCCTTTTCTACATTGCTGAAACTGAACAACTTTATTGGTATGTTATAATTTATAAGGATTTTAGATAAAAGCAATTTTAGTTAATGTTTATGAAATTGGCCATTAGAGTTTTTGCAAAACTGAACAAAAGTTGACCTGAGTAAAAATAGCGCTGTGCTCTTATTGGTTCAACTAATACAAAAATACAAAAGGTTATTTAAGACACCGTATGTACATAATCATAATATATAGAGGGTATATAACACATCCAATGGAATGCTTAACCTGCAAATATAAACCTTTTACCCACACCATATCTGTTTTTTAAACTGTTTATATAATCTATCCATACGTGTACAGGGGCGTATACAGCTTTAGTTCTTGGGGGGGGAGGTCATGCCAAAAAAATAACACAAACTAATATTTGTTAAAATTCAAGTGCCTTATATTATTTTTTTTCATATTTTACTGTGCATAGCTATATAAAAGAAAAGGGAAAAAATCTTAATTAACTATACTAAAGGGTTTTCCAATAGGGACGGGTTGATTTTGACAGCTTGTGGCGGCCATATTGTTTCTTTTATTTTCGGTCAAAATATCCTCTTTTAATCAGTTACTACAGACAAATCATCATGGTGAGTTACAGCGTCGAGCAACACGTGCAAATGATGTTTTAGAGCAGTTAGAATTTTTTCCCAATTTTGGTAGAAACATCTTTTTTAGCGATGAGGCCCATCTTTGGATGAATGGGTACGTGAAGCAAAATTGCCGGATTCGGGACGACACTAATCCACGCGAGATTGTGTGGATTTTGGGCTGGATGCCTGGAGGCGTCATCGGTCCGTACTTCTTCGAAAATGATGCTGGCCAGGCCATCACCATCAACGGCGATCGCTATAGGTCGATGATCACCAACTTCTTGTGGCTTAAACTGGATGGTATGGACACTGAAGATATATGGTTTCAACAGGATGGCGCTACGTGTCACACAGCTTAAGACACAATCGATATTCTGCACGAGCGGTTTCATGGCATGGTTATCTCGCGCCGAGGCGACGTGAATTGGCCACCAAGATCGTGTGATTTGACCCCTTTGGACTTTTTCTGTGGGGATTTCTTAAGTCGCAGGTCGTTGCGAATAAGTTGCAAACCACCTCGACCCTCAAAGACAACATAATCGATGCCATCGGTCCTGATTTATGCGCCAAAGTCATCGAAAACTGGACCTTTCGAATCCGCGCCACATAGAGAAGACGGGGCGGCCATTAGAACGATGTTATATTACTATAATAGGGCTCTCAAATAAAGATAAGACCTTATTGATATCTTGTTTTATTCAATTTTAAAATCGACCCGCCCTTAATGGGAAACCCTATAATACATTACCTTTGTTAAAAATAAGTTAAAATAATTTAAAATCGTTCAAATCCTGGAAAAATATATCGTACCTTAACTCATTTAATTTCAAGACAGTTAAGAATCAAAAGTCGGCGTGAAATAGCAGACTACGAATGTAATACTAAATTTTCACTACGCAAAGTTAGGCAATTTCGTTGAAATATATTTCGAACTACCAAAGCCAATTCAAAATGAAATGAGCTACCTATACAAAAAAATTAACAAATTTAAGACGAAAAACTTTTTTGGTATTTGCAAAGTTAACTCATTTTTGGTTCCAAAGAAAATTAAAATAAACAACTGAGTCGAACGAACCTTTATTGGCTGGACCAGTGACCGCGCTCTTCGTTTTTATTCCAGACTTTTACATTTTTTATTTCGGAGGGCCTCAGCAACAGCATACAGCAATCTCCAGTTGCCTGACCAAAAAAAATCAGTTTAGCTAGCTGTCAAAATACTGAAGAAAAAAAATTTTGGATTCGCTTGATCATTTGTTTTGAATTTTATTCAGAATTTATTTTAATCCTATCAAAGTTTTTATTTCAGCGAATTGAAGTTGCAGGAAAAATTAGTGAAATATCATAGATACTGTGCACTGTTTTCTGTTTCTTAATTTTAGTAAATAGATATCTATAAATATTCACTACTGAAAATGAAAACAATAGCTCTGATTTTCAAAAATGAACACTTGTGTAAATTGCTTTTTTTACAATAGTGGAAAAACCAAAATACATTACATATTCGTATTATAATTGAATACAAAGATTCGTTTTCGTTGCGTTTCAAGAAAAGTGTGAAACAATTTCACGAGTGATTTTGATATGCCTCTGATTTGAAAAAAATGTATGTCTCTAAAACTGCCACCGATGGAAAAGTGAAAGGCACGTACAAAATAAATATGTACATCAAATATACCTAATCTTTTTATCTTTCTTTACAGTAAGCCTTTCTGATAAAAATAATGGACAAGGTTGTTACATTTTACGAGCCTAGTCGCTTTTCGTCAATAATTCCATCCGACTGGTCAAACGGTTCATCGCAAGGAGTTCCAAAACATCTCCTTTACCATAGCTATTGGCTTTTGCATTATGGGATTCATAGGTTACTTTGTAAAAGTAATCCACATTCAAATCAATAACAGTATTGTTCGATCGTAAATATTGAATAAGTGCAAACAAAATCCTTTCATAATAGGTTTTCATCATAGTTTTATATATTTATGTCTTTTATCGTTAGCATTAATATTTTTGGTTAGAATAACTATAAATCGAAAGTTATCACTTTTTTTGCTTTAAAAAAAAAAACAAAACAGTTTCTGTATGTGTGTTTAAAGATTTTATTTTCAGGAAAAAAAATGTTCTTTTTTTGAAAATCCTATTAGTTTTTACTTTACTGAGTGAACATTTGGTAACAACTCCGCACTTTGATTTCTGTTTGGTTTAACAGGGTTTGGCTGTCATCTCAAAACGGAAACTGGCCTATGCATATATTTTAAGATTTGAATGCATTATCATATTATGAGAAGTTTGTTGTTATGTTAAATTTGAGGTACGAGGAAGAAAATCAAAGTATCATCGATTGACTACAAAATAACGTAGGTATTCCATTGCCATGAAAATTAAATTTCTTATTGAATTGAAGTTACCAACATTCAAATTCTGTATTGAATTCTAAATTATCAATCGAAAATCCTACTAGCTTTCTAAGTAACCAACTTTCTTTTTGTTTTCTATGTTGTTACTAAATAATTATTTCAGATCAACGAAATAATCTTGAGTTCTCGGAGGAGGGGGGGGAATGACCCCGTGCCCCCCCCTGTATACGCCGTTGTACGTGTAAAATGTTATTTGTTTTTCGTCATCCCTTGATGCTAAAGAGTTTTACAACACAATCTTATCATCCAACGCAAATGATTCCGTGTAAGATACAGAAAAATACTACCAAGATTGACAATATTTTTACGATTAAATTATTTATAGTTTTTATTACTTTTCATTTTTCATACTTATTTATGTTTTTTTTTTTTTTTTTTATATTCCACGCGCGCAAAAGGGGTTATAGCTACCCTTAAAATGTTTTTAACACAGCACGAGCGATTAGGTAAGTAGGAGAGGATTTAAAAGGAGATACCGATGCACATTGGTTTTGAACGTTTGCACATCGAAATGGGAGGGGAAAGTCGAGTCAGGTAAAGCATTCCACATTCGTGTGGTGCGACTGAAGAAAGAATCTCTGTACATTACAGTACGTCCGAAGTTGGGCTCGAGGGTGAACTGATGGGCATTCCTAGAAGCGCGAGTATTACGGTTGACTTTTTTAAGGGGGGGGAATGCAACTGGCTATTTCACTAGAACACTGATTATAATAATAGCGATAAAATAGAGAAAGACACGAAACATTACGGCGGTGTTCGAGAGATGTAATTGTTTCTGTTATAGATCTTTCGCCTATCATTTTTAAAGCTCTCTTTTGAATTCTGTCCAACAAACTCAAGTGAGTTCTTGGAGCTTCTGCCCAAACATGAGAATTGTACTCAAGTTTTGGACAAATAAAGGCCTTGTAGATCACAGCCAGATCAAAAGGGGAAAATCTTCTTGCATCTACGGAGAAAACCTTAACACTTAGCAGCGTTTTTGGCGACATCAAATATGTGGTCATTCCACAAAAGGTGGTCTGTGACACACATACCGAGAACTGAGCGCTGTTCGGTTTCCTCGATGCAAGTGCCGCCCATGGATAGCGGCATTGGGGGTGGGTTTCACTTTAACGACAGGAGACAACATTGAGTTTTAGAAGCATTAAATTCTATGCGGTTTTTGATTCCCCATTGGACAAAGCTGTCGAGATCAGAATTTAGTGAGCTTATCATACGCTGCCGTTCAAGTTCCACACCCGAAGGACATGGATGAGAATCTGTAAACTAATATGAGAAACTGAGGGTACTATCGTCAGCAAAACAGTTTAATGGATTAGAAGTTTCAGACAAAAGATCATTTATAAAAATAAGGAAGAGAGTCGGAGACAAAACGGAGCCCTGGGGCACACCAGCATTTATTTTGTGGATTTCAGACTTGAAACCGTCCAATACGACTTGTATTGAACGGTCCGAAAGGTAATTTCTAATCCAACGAAGAAGAGGTTCATCGAAACCAAATGCGCGCATTTTCGATAAGAGAGCTTGGTGCAAAACTCTATCAAACGCTTTTGAAATATCAAGTGCAATAATCTTACTTTCTCCAAAACGATGTAAAGATTTGTTCCACTGTTCGGTGAGATATACCATCAGATCACCAGTGGACCTATTGCTACGAAAGCCGTACTGCCGGTCATTAAGAATCTTTCGTTCCTCGAGATATTTCTTGAGCTGGAAATTAATCAGCGTTTCCATGACCTTGGAAAGAAGGGACGTAAGTGCAATTGGCCGATAGTTAGAGGGTGAAGAAGATACGCCTTTTTTAGGGACAGGCTGGACTGTTTTCCATCCACTCGGATAGAGACCAGTAGAGTAGGACAGATGGAAAAGCTTACGCAGTGGTTTTGCCAGCATTGAAAAACACCTCTTCAGAACAATGGGAGGGATACCATCCGGGCCAGCGGATTTGTGTACATCGAGATCTTTTAGAACTCTAGCAACTGCACGAGTGCGAAAGAAGATTTGTCATAACACTTTCTGGCAGCGTCGAATTAATAGCAAACTGTGCTGCAAGCAAATTGGCTTTATCTTGCGAGCTGACAAAAGGAGTATCATTGAAGACGAGCGTTGGAACCGAGGACGAGGTGGTATTTCGTATGTTTTTTACAAATGACCAACAATTTTTACTACCTTTGGGACATTGTAGTATTTTTTGTCGTAATTTTTGATCATGTAAAAATTTGGTTCTTCGAATATGAACGTTACAGGTCTTTCTAGCTTGTTGAAACTTTTTCCGGTTTTCCTCAGTAGGGTTGGCTTTATA
This sequence comes from Melangyna quadrimaculata, assembly GCA_949320155.1. Lineage (NCBI taxonomy): Eukaryota > Metazoa > Arthropoda > Insecta > Diptera > Syrphidae > Melangyna > Melangyna quadrimaculata. Next base: position 47,074 of record CASGHW010000193.1, read on the forward strand.
ACATCGGAAGCTGACTTCTCTAACCCTAATAACCTCTTTACAGCTCGAATCAAACCATGAGTTTTCTTTGGGTTTGATAGATTTCACCCTATTCGGGATAAAATTTCTCATTCCACAAAGAATCAGGTTTGTAGTCATATCTGCACTGGCGTCAACATCGCTATCGAGGAAGCATAGTGACCAGTTAAGGCTCTTGAAGAAATTATTGAGACAGTCCCAGTTGGCTTTCTCGTATTGCCAAACGGTTCTCTTTGGGATTTTTTCTTTAACTGCCACGAGAAATTCGCAGATATGACACAATGGTCTGATGAGCCTAGAGGAGATAATACACTAATAGTGTATTTATTCGGGTCAGAGGTAAGGAACAAGTCTAGAGTGTTGGCGATTTGACCTGCAACGTCAGGAATCCGAGTAGGCTCGTCAACAAGCTGAGTCAGGTGGTTTAACTCAGCAAAAATCTCGACATACCTTCCTTCGGGTGTTGTCTGACCAGAATAGCGTAGCCACGAAGCATTGTTTACATTGAAATCGCCCGTAACAACGATTTCACTGTGCGTATAATGGGAAACAATTCTCAGGATTGAATCGGACAGCGCATCGAATTCGTTAGAAGTCCAATTACTATCCAAACTAGGACTACGATAAATGAAACATGTATGTATGATGTGCTTATTGACGGTTATAACAACCTATTATTATTATGTATTATAACAACCTATTATTATTATTATTTTAAGAAATTCATAAATTCGCCTTTGACTATACTAGTATTTAACCTAACAACCATCAGTTGTATACTTTGAATTATATAATTCTTTTGTATGAAAGTTTGACTTCAAATCTTCTTTGACTACACTTTTGTAAATAATCAACTCTTCTTTGCGTTTGTTTATTTTTGCTAAAATATTTTTTTTAATTTCAAAGCCTACTAGTTTTCAAATAATTTATTCATTTTTCTCACTATAAAAGGAGAATCAAATTCAGAATCAAATCACTTTCGACTTGACCAGGAAACTGACAGGTAATATTTCAGAGGTATCTTCATACCGCTTTTTATTGCTTGCTTGTTTTCTGGGATTTTAATGATTATAAGTCTTTTCCTTCATCAGTTACTGCCGACTTTTGCCCGCATAATAGAAAAGGAAAAGACATAATCAGTAAAATACTAACAAGAAGTTTTCAGAGTTGTAAATAATTTTGTATCCTTAATGCCTATATTTCGTTTTGTTTTCTAATAAAATAAGTTTGTTTTAAAATTCTCCGGTGTCTAGAGTTTTTTTATTTTGGAAGTTACCCTACAATTTTGCTCTACCGACTTACGTCTCGCTACATTGGCACCCCACTAGTGGCCCATTGAAAATTCATACACCACACTGGATTTACGAAGACAAAGCGAACGCTTGAAACATAATAAGCAACATCAACAATCCCAGAATACAAACAACATGGCACTCACAGCTGCCCAGCTTCAAGAGCTTATTTCATCAATTCAGACGAATTCTTCACCCAATGGCAGTTTCAGCCGTTGCAAGGAACGTTTTCGTGGACAACGAGACCCATCCATCGTGGAAGGTTTCATTACCACAATTTCTATCTACAAAGACGTGGAACACATCACTGACGCCGATGCCATAGAAGGTTTCCCTCTTCTTCTTCAAGACAGTGCTGTTCAATGGTGGCAAGGCATAAAACACGAAGCCAAGGAATGGAAAGATGTCCCCTCGCTATTAAGAAATGCGTACGCACCTGCTAAACCAGCGTATCGCATCTTCCTTGATATTTTTGAGCAGCGACAAAAGCCGAATGAATCGACAGACGATTTTATTTGGTGCCAAGCGAGCACTGCTATCGCAACTTCCGCAGTCAATTCCAACCGAAGCAATGATGATTGACATGGTCTACGGATTGCTGAGTCTGCAGATCCGGGATGGAGTACCAAGGGAGAGCATCAAAACCTTCTCCGAACTTCTGACCAAAGCCAGAGCTGTTGAGCTCTCAGCTTTAGAAAAGGCTACTACCCGGCGCGTTCACAACGTGGAGACAATTCCAAAGAAGAGATGCAGTTTCTGCAACTACACTGGCCATACAGTGGAGGCATGCCGAAAAAAAGAAAAAACGCAATCCCGCCCAGTTGAGCAAAAACTACACTGCTATAAATGCAAAGCTCCTGGGTATGTCCGCTCCAACTGCCCAACCTGTAAGGAACTACCAAAAGGTCCCGCAACCGTCTCTTTCAACAGCATAAAAACCACAATTGGTACTGACCTTCCTACCATACCGATATATTCATATGGCGAAAAGGGTATAGCATACCTTGATACAGCCGCGAGAACAAGTGTCGCTGGAAGAGAATTGTTTGTGCACCTTATCAAGAACGGATCTAAGCTTACCCAAGTTAATGATGACGTCACCTTGGCAGATGGAAACTTAACAACCCAAGAAGTTTTCATCACCGAAACAACAATACAAATCGGCAATCGAACAAAACCCATTAAGTTCATTGCACTACCCAAGGCCATGGACAACAGAACTTTGATAGGAATCGATTTTCTCGAGCAAAATGGGATGGTTTTAGATCTCGGCCAGAGACTATGGTACTTTGCCGACAACAAAAATAAAGTATTTGACTTCTTCGACACATCTCATACTCTCGTTGTCAGAAAATCTCCACCAAAATCAAATGAAAACATTCAAATACCACCGCTTCAGAAGACGCCTTCTAAGGAGAAAATCAACCTGTCAACACCAGAAAGAAAAAGACCTGATCCTGTTTTGCAAGAGTCGCCACTTTTAAAAGCACTCAAAGAGCAGCATTCAGCTTTCATCACTTGGTTTGACAACATTCAAATTATATCTCCTATCGGTGGAACGCCAAAGACAGAAGAACATTTCGGACCTGATCCACCTCTTAAGAGGAAACGAAAAAACAACAGCAAGACCAACAACAGCAAGACCAATAACAGCTATTCCCCGCACTCAATACAACAAATTTTTAAGAATTCTTTAAGAAACGATGACGTCACACCTGATCGAAAACGTGGAAACGCTAATTTATTCCCTGCTCTCATTCGGACAACAGAAGAAGTTGAATTTGAACCATGGTTCACAGAAATTCTCTTAGCTGATATTCAGTTACGAGACAGTGAAGCACGTGAACTCGCATCTGCTAATAGAAATTATTTAAATAAAATTTTAAAAAATTATGAAACTTGTTTTGACGAATAATCTGATCCAACACCATTTGCAGTTCATAGAATTGATACTGGTAAGCATGAAGCAGTTGCAACAACTCCATACCGTCTTTCACCCACAAGAAAATCCCAGTTAAAAAACAAATTAGAAAAGATGCTTGAATCTAATATAATAGAGGAATGTGAATCTCCTTGGGCTGCACCGGTTGTCTTGGTTCCTAAAACAGATAACACTATTCGAGTGTGCATTGATTACAGAAAATTAAACAACCTCACAGTACCCGATCCATACCCACTGCCAAGAATTCATGATCTTTTACATTCAACGAAAAAAACACAGTTCAAAAGTACCCTTGATCTTCAGTCTGGGTACTACCAAATCAAGGTTGCAGATGAGGATATAGATAAAACAGCTTTTATTACTCCGTTTGGTATGTTTCGTTTTAAGCGTATACCTTTTGGCTTAAGAAACGCTCCAGCAACCTTTCAAAGGCTAATAGATCGTTTCCGCAATGGACTTCCAGGTATACTCTTATTGACATATCTCGACGACATCATAGTATGTTCAGATAGCTTTGAAAATCATCTATCTGACTTGCAACAAATCTTTGAGCGTCTCAAAATCTTCAAACTTAAGGTCAACAGAGAAAATCGAACTTCTGCTGTCCTGAAGTTAAATACCTTGGACACCTTATCACCAATAATGGTATAGAAGTTGTTGCGGTAAATTTTACCACAACAAGTTTCACTGGCCTATGTCTTTACTCATAATCCATGTAACATTTATTTTCCGTTGTGGCTCCAAAATGCTCTTAGAGTTCAGTAGATACCTGGTTTCCATCAACCAGAGACCTGCTCTTATAGTATTTTGGAAAAACAACAACTACAGGTATTCGAACGAAATCGAGTGGAACAGTTGGTTCCAAAATACGATACTTTGTTTTCCATGTAGACGGACGGTCTCATGTTGATGTGCCGGCGGATGAGCTGAAAAAGTAAGCGAGTCAGGCGGACTCTTACTTAAATATTAATAAATAAAACATCATCCTAAATTTAACTTAACAATGTATGGTAATATGGGTCGTTAATACTTAGTATCTAACTTTTGAAATTCTTAATTCTAGTTTTAAAATATTGAATTGTATATAGAGGAACTATCGGAAGTTATTTAATCAGGGTTCACATTTTGAAAAAAATATTCCTTCCTTTATCTCTTCTCAAAAAAATGTAGAATAGTTTCAATCGCGCTTCGAATCACGCGCATATAGTTTGTTTTGTAACTGAGAAAATGCTCAGATTAAGCTTTTTCTTGATTTTACTTCTTTTGATTTTTCTCGAAAAATATAGTTTGGGTATGGGTCTGAACTCGACCATTAAGATTCGGTAAGTTTTGGAAAGACATCCAACAACTTGCTGAATCCGTGCATGTGAGCGTGAGTGTAAAGTTTCGCTGAAAGTCAACAACGGAGGTTTTCTGGGAGCGAGGAGTCTTTCCAGAAAGCCGGTGTCCCGTGACCGACAATCACGAAAACGTATGGCTGAATGTATGAATGTGTGGGTGAATGGAATGGTCGAGGGAAGAAAGATTTTAAGCTGGGAAAGTCACTCTTGGGAGAGCTAACTCAGCAACTAGTTGTGCTAGGAAAAAAAAAGATTCGAGGAAAATAGAAAGAAAAAAAAAAAAGATCGAGAAAAAGTGTGAAAATTATTAAAAAAGGAAAGTAGAAAATTAGAGGATAAAGTTTGGAAACATTCGGAGAAAAAAAAAAAAGGAATTCGAGGTGCGACTAATCCAGAGGAAAATTGCGAAGAGATAGAGGAGTAAAAGACAGATAAGTAGAGTTGAAAATTTGATAGAATTATTTTGGTTAATTGTTGTTTAAGTGAATAACTTCCGATAGTGTGGTTTTTGTTTTATTGATATAGTTTTCGTCCAAGTTCCAAACCCAATTAATTTTTGGGACGCGGTTTTTAAGTCTTTTGTTCGGTGTTAACGGCCCAGAATTACGTTCTTCTCAAATCATTCGTCTGTATTAATTTTAATTGAAAAGATCTTGGGTTTTAATCCTGCTGGCAAGGTTTCCCAAGCTAATTTAAAGTCATTAAAAACTATTTGAAAAAGTTAAATTCGTCTGTAAATTCATTTTAAAATTCGTCATTGTTGTTCGCTTCAAAAGGTTTGTGATTTCCTTTCTTTCAAAAAAAAAAAATTACTGGCGCCCATTTTGTGAAAGTACACCCTGTACTTCACATCACCTTTTTTTAATCGAGCATCATTTTTTTGTATCCTTCTTTTTATTAATCGGATAGTTTATTCGATTAATAAAAGCCCACACGTCGCTGAACCCACCCATCGCTGAGCTACCGTGGAGGCAGCACCAATTGTGCTACCTGTTGTGGAATTGAATTAAACGCGCCCATCGCCCATTTGACAGTTGTCATTCTACTTGTAATTTTCATCGAAGTCGCGACGCACATCGCCCAGGTGCATTTCCTTTTCTTGTTATTCGGTTGTAATAATTTGTTTGGATTCGGGAAATCCAATTGTGTTTTGTGGATAGTAAATCCACCACCATAAAATTAAAGTTAAACTCATCATAAATTCGCGTTTGTAAATTTCACAACAATTGGCGCCCAACGTGGGGCCTCGTTTTGTTTATTCCGTGGAAATTTTTTTTTTGCAGACAAGAATACCTACCATTGTGATAAATGTTTGTGCATTTAGGGAAGTTTTTATTGTTTTTATCTTATATAAGACATTTACTTGGTGTATTTTTTTTTATATTTTCATAGGAGCAAAAGTATTTTGGTGGCAGAGAATTCTAATAAGAAAAAGTGCAACAGGATACATACATAGGAGTCTGGAAAAAAAAAAATCAGTTCAACAGGTGCAAGTGAGGAACAAAAACAAATACAAGTGATTGAGTAAGGTTTTTTTTGGTTTCGTTTAAATTGTTTTTTTTTATTGTGTTAAGTGAGAATTGTTGATTTGCCACTTAATCAATAATTAGTTTTTTTAAAGCATTTTAATTTTTTTCTATAAATAATTTTATTGTGTTATAGTGTGGTCTCTTTCAGACCAACCATTTTGTGATTATAGAAAATAATAATTTTGACATTAACGTAACGTAACGTAGTGCAGGGCAGGTTTAGTGCAGGGTTGGGTAGTAACTTTTTGCTACTACTTTTTTCTAATACCTTTCGTTACTACTACTTTTTCAAGTATCGTATTTAATACTATTTTCGTGCGGTGTTTTATTTGGATAAATTTGATAGTCGAGTTAATTTTTGGTACTTAGTTCTTACAATAAAATTGAATTTTACGTGCTTTTTTTGGAAAAGGATTTAGTTTGTTTTTATCTTCAATTTGATTTTATCTATTTATTTGTTTCAAACTCGATTATTTTTATTCGCGTTTAAGGTTGTTTTAGACATTCGTTTTTTGTAAACATTTTTTTTTCACTTTTTAATTAAATTTATTTTGTTTTAATTTATTTTTGAAAATGGAAACTAGTCAGGTGAATAGGTTGTCGCAAGATGAAATCACCTATGAGGTAGAATTCAGGGGATTACCTGTAGGGACAGTAGAAGAGATGCGCAAAGCGCTTAGGATGGTTTTAAGACTGGAGCGTAGGAACTCTTTTATTCCTCCCGCTTATCCGTTCAACTTTGAACAGGATTTTACGGCGGTTGAGAAGAAATTAGGAGAAATAGGAAAACTTTTAGAAAATCCTCCGAAGTCGGAAACTTCGAAGGAATATTTGAAAATACTTACCAAGGTTGAATGGGCTTTGCGTAGGTTGGATAGGAGCTTACCGGAGAGTGAATCTCAGGATAAAAGTAGGCAGGCTTTGAAAAATAAAATCATCATGGCAATGGCAGAGTTGGAGGACGATGAAGAAGATGAGGAGGATGAAGAAGAAGAAGGAACGGAAGAGGAAATAAATAAAGAGAAAACGGAACAGGGAATGAATAAGGGAACAGAGGTTGAAAAGCAGCGTTCAGCTGAACCTCAAAAAATTAAGTCGGTAGTTCCTTCTGCCAGTACACCGACGAGTTTAGGAGTGGCAGGTAGTGGAGTAGGAGAAAATAGGGAAATGAGCAGTCCAGTGGTAGGACAAGTTTTAGTTAGTTCCGAAAAATTTATGAACATTTCGAAATGGAATGTGAAGTTCACTGGTGAGCGCTGTGGTGCTTCAGTGAACTCGTTTTTAGAAACGGTTAGTGAGATTCGTCAGGCTAGGGGGGTTTCGGAACCCCAACTTTTTAAGGCAGCAGTAGAGCTTTTTGTAGGAAAAGCTTTAATTTGGTTTAGGGCAATTAGGGTGTCAGTAAATTCGTGGCCAGAACTTGTCAGAGAGTTGAAGCTGGAGTTCTTGCCACCGAATTATGACGATCAGTTGATAGATGAGATTAGGCGTCGCACACAAGGCAACGATGAGTCCATCGGTGTTTATGTGGCGACAATGCAGAACTTATTTGGTAGGTTAAACGAACCAATCTCGGAAAGTAGGAAGTTGTCAATGATTCAACGGAACTTGACACCTTTCTACCAAACTCAGCTTGGTTTAACGAAACCAACTTGTGTTGCCGATTTGGTTGCTTCAGGTAGGAGTTTAGAAGCGGTTAGAGCAAATGTGGAGTCGTATGTTCCACCACCCAGTGTTAGGAATAATAGGAACTTGCTAGAACCGGATCTAGCGTATTTAGGTAGGGAATTTCCTGTAGTTTCGGTTGTTGCTGAGAACAACGGAACTATTCGTCAGGGACAATCTGCAGTTAGGTGTTATAATTGCAATGGGTCTGTCCATTTTGCAAATAGGTGTTCCGCTGCTAGGCGTTGTTTTGGGTGTGGGCAGTCCTACCTGCAGTAGGCAGAATTGTCGTCGCTGCTCGGGAAATGGGCAACGGGCTCTTGCGCCAGCAGGGCAGGATGTCCGAAGACAGTAGATAGGTTACCTGCTGGTAACCAGTTGGTGAATCAGATTCACTTAGGCTTTACATTGGAGGCAAACGGTAGTGATAGGAGACCATTTTTAGGAATTAGCATTTATGGTTCTAAATTTTTAGGTTTATTAGATTCAGGAGCTTCTAGAACCATAATAGGAAGGGATGCTTGGAGTATTCTCCAAAATCTAGGTCTTTCTTTAAAGACAGACACTGTTGGCTGCGTTCGGTTAGCGGACGGAACAGGTGTCGAGACGTTAGGAACTCTCTCTCTTCCAAATATAGTAGAGGACAAGGCAGTACTGATTGACTGTCTTGTGATACCAACTCTGCCACACACAGTGATCCTGGGTGCAGATTTTTGGGCACTCTCGGGTATCGTCCCGGATTTGAGGTCACGTGAGTGGAATTTTTCGGAACAGCCGGTTTCGATTTGTTCTATTACAGAACGTTCAGAGTTGAGTGATAGGGAAATAAAGCTTTTAGAAAATTTAATTGAGGAATCTTTTAGGAAAATGCCTGAAGGCTTAGGGTGCACAACGATGGTTGAGCACAAGATTAGGACGTCGGCGGAACCGATTAAACAACGGTATTATCCGGTTTCTCCGGCAATGCAGGGACATATAGACAAAGAATTGAATGAAATGTTAGAGGCAGGAGTTATTGAGAGATCGACTAGTGCGTGGTCATCTCCAATACTATTAGTAAAGAAGAAGGACGGCTCCTATAGATTCTGTGTGGACTATAGGAAGCTAAATAAAAATACTGATAGGGATGCTTATCCACTACCTTATATAAATTCAATTTTGGACAGGCTTCGGGGTGCGAGGTTCTTGTCTTCGCTAGACATCAAGTCAGCGTATTGGCAGATTCCTATGGAGGAGGAATCAAAGCCCTATACTGCTTTTACGGTTCCTGGGAGAGGCCTTTTTCAATTTCGAAGAATGCCTTTCGGTCTTCACAACTCTCCTGCGACTTGGCAGAGGTTTATCGACACAGTTTTGGGTGCCGACCTCGAGCCATACGTTTTCGTCTATTTAGATGACATCATTATCATTACAGAAGATTTCAAACAACATCTTGAAATCCTGAATGAGGTGATGAAAAGGTTGAGTGAAGCAGGATTGAAGGTCAGTAGGGAGAAATGTAATTTTTGCATGCCATCGCTGAAGTTTTTAGGTTACATAGTGGATCGAAATGGTTTACATGTAGATCCAGAGAAAGTGGAAAGCATGGTTAGGATTCCAGCACCGAGGAATGTAAAAGAAGTTAGGAGTTTCATAGGGACAGTTTCATGGTACCGTCGTTTTGTACCAAATTTTGCAGAGTTACTTAGGCCTTTATCAGATCTATTAAAAAAGAATAGGAAGTTCACTTGGACTCAGGAATGTGAGGATAGTTTTAGGAAGGCAAAAGAGTGTTTGGTGACAGCACCAATACTTACTTGCCCAGATTTTAAACGACCTTTTGTCGTACAAACAGACGCGTCAGATTTTGGTATCGGTGCAGTTCTTTCACAGAACTTTGATGAGGGAGAAAAGGTTGTCTGTTACCTTAGTAGGTCTTTGAATAGGAACGAGAGGAATTACTCCACAACTGAAAAAGAATGCTTGGCTGTACTATGGGCTATTGAGAAATTGCGGCCGTATATCGAAGGTGTTCGGTTTACGGTTGTGACGGATCACTATTCCCTTGTATGGTTAAGTAATCTTAAGGATCCGCAGGGTAGGTTAGCTCGTTGGGCAATTAGGCTCCAACAGTTTGATTTTGAAATCATTCACCGCAAGGGCAAAGAGCATGTTGTTCCGGATATGCTTTCTCGAGGAGTGCCACAGTTGGGTGGTATCTCAGATGAGGATCCAGACCCTTGGGTGACGAAAATGATTTCAGAAATCAATGCGAATCCACTTAGATTTCCAGCTTGGCGAGTTGAACAAGGTCAGTTGTTCAAACTCGTCAAAGCAAATCATGTAGTAGTGCATGAAAATAATCAAGAATGGAAGAGAGTGTTAGGGAAAAACGATAGGTTAGGGATTTTGCAGGAATACCATGATGGTCCGTTAGCAGGACACATGGGAGTTAGGAAAACTTTTGCCAGAATCGGGGCAAAGTTTTACTGGCCAAAAATGAGGGCCGATATAACCAAATATGTTAGGAGTTGTAAAGTTTGCCAACAAGTAAAGCCGGTGAATGAGAAACCGGCTGGGTTAATGACAGAGAGGGTAGGGATTAGGGAACCATGGGAGATGATATGTGTAGACTTGGTAGGTCCACTTCCGAAATCAAGTAGGGGTTTTATTTATATTTTAACGGTAGTGGATTACTTTACAAAGTTTCCACTACTGTTCGCGTTGAGGTCGGCCACTGCTAAGGCTATAGTTAGGGAACTTGAAGACAACGTCTTCCTTTTATTTGGCATCCCAAAGGTGATCGTCTGTGACAACGGTCCCCAGTTCCGATCTAAGGAATTGAAAGCGCTTTGCCAGGCGTACGCGTCACAATTAAAATTCACAGCCCATTACCATCCGCAGGCGAATCCTGCGGAGAGAATTAATCAGATTTTGAAGACGACGTTGAGGGCTTACGTCGCTGAAAACCACCGTGTGTGGGATTCACAACTCAGCAAGGTGGCGTGTGCTATTCGCACGTCACAGCATGAGGTTTTAGGTGTCTCGTCTTATTATGCGAATTTTGGTAGGGATATGGTGACTTCAGGTCAGGAAGCACCAATAATAGCAGATAGTTCAGGAAATGTTCAGGATCGGGAGGCGATCGCTGAACGTTTCAAGGAACTAAGGTTAGATATAGGTAAAAAGTTGCAAGCAGCATCTAAAAGATCTGCTCAGAACTATAATCTTCGACGGCGTGATGTTCAATATCACCCGGGCGAGATTGTCTGGCGTAGGAATTTTTCGTTTTCGGATGCCGCGAATTATTATGCTGCCAAATTAGCACCGAAGTTTGTCGGTCCGTTTGAGATTAAAAAGCGTGTGTCACCTTGGACATATGTCTTACAAGATAGTAGTGGTAAAGAACGCGGAATTTGGCATGTTAAAGATTTAAAACCGTATACCGATGCATCCGAAGATTAAAATGTAAAGTAAAGTAGTTTTTTTGTTTTGTTTTTTTTGTAAATCGATGATTTTCGTTGTAAATTTTGATTTTTGATTTTTGTTTTGATGGAAAAACCATTTCCTTCTCCCATTACCTACCTGGGCAAATCTTAGAAAATGTGTTACAGAATTGTAAGCACATTTCCTAGGAGGTAAGGGTGGGATTTGTTGCGGTAAATTTTACCACAACAAGTTTCACTGGCCTATGTCTTTATTCATAATCCATGTAACATTTATTTTCCGTTGTGGCTCCAAAATGCTCTTAGAGTTCAGTAGATACCTGGTTTCCATCAACCAGAGACCTGCTCTTATAGTATTTTGGAAAAACAACAACTACAGGTATTCGAACGAAATCGAGTGGAACAGTTGGTTCCAAAATACGATACTTTGTTTTCCATGTAGACGGACGGTCTCATGTTGATGTGCCGGCGGATGAGCTGAAAAAGTAAGCGAGTCAGGCGGACTCTTACTTAAATATTAATAAACAAAACATCATCCTAAATTTAACTTAACAATGTATGGTAATATGGGTCGTTAATACTTAGTATCTAACTTTTGAAATTCTTAATTCTAGTTTTAAAATATTGAATTGTATATAGAGGAACTATCGGAAGTTATTTAATCAGGGTTCACATTTTGAAAAAAATATTCCTTCCTTTATCTCTTCTCAAAAAAATGTAGAATAGTTTCAATCGCGCTTCGAATCACGCGCATATAGTTTGTTTTGTAACTGAGAAAATGCTCAGATTAAGCTTTTTCTTGATTTTACTTCTTTTGATTTTTCTCGAAAAATATAGTTTGGGTATGGGTCTGAACTCGACCATTAAGATTCGGTAAGTTTTGGAAAGACATCCAACAACTTGCTGAATCCGTGCATGTGAGCGTGAGTGTAAAGTTTCGCTGAAAGTCAACAACGGAGGTTTTCTGGGAGCGAGGAGTCTTTCCAGAAAGCCGGTGTCCCGTGACCGACAATCACGAAAACGTATGGCTGAATGTATGAATGTGTGGGTGAATGGAATGGTCGAGGGAAGAAAGATTTTAAGCTGGGAAAGTCACTCTTGGGAGAGCTAACTCAGCAACTAGTTGTGCTAGGAAAAAAAAAGATTCGAGGAAAATAGAAAGAAAAAAAAAAAAGATCGAGAAAAAGTGTGAAAATTATTAAAAAAGGAAAGTAGAAAATTAGAGGATAAAGTTTGGAAACATTCGGAGAAAAAAAAAAAGGAATTCGAGGTGCGACTAATCCAGAGGAAAATTGCGAAGAGATAGAGGAGTAAAAGACAGATAAGTAGAGTTGAAAATTTGATAGAATTATTTTGGTTAATTGTTGTTTAAGTGAATAACTTCCGATAGTGTGGTTTTTGTTTTATTGATATAGTTTTCGTCCAAGTTCCAAACCCAATTAATTTTTGGGACGCGGTTTTTAAGTCTTTTGTTCGGTGTTAACGGCCCAGAATTACGTTCTTCTCAAATCATTCGTCTGTATTAATTTTAATTGAAAAGATCTTGGGTTTTAATCCTGCTGGCAAGGTTTCCCAAGCTAATTTAAAGTCATTAAAAACTATTTGAAAAAGTTAAATTCGTCTGTAAATTCATTTTAAAATTCGTCATTGTTGTTCGCTTCAAAAGGTTTGTGATTTCCTTTCTTTCAAAAAAAAAAAATTACTGGCGCCCATTTTGTGAAAGTACACCCTGTACTTCACATCACCTTTTTTTAATCGAGCATCATTTTTTTGTATCCTTCTTTTTATTAATCGGATAGTTTATTCGATTAATAAAAGCCCACACGTCGCTGAACCCACCCATCGCTGAGCTACCGTGGAGGCAGCACCAATTGTGCTACCTGTTGTGGAATTGAATTAAACGCGCCCATCGCCCATTTGACAGTTGTCATTCTACTTGTAATTTTCATCGAAGTCGCGACGCACATCGCCCAGGTGCATTTCCTTTTCTTGTTATTCGGTTGTAATAATTTGTTTGGATTCGGGAAATCCAATTGTGTTTTGTGGATAGTAAATCCACCACCATAAAATTAAAGTTAAACTCATCATAAATTCGCGTTTGTAAATTTCACAACAATTGGCGCCCAACGTGGGGCCTCGTTTTGTTTATTCCGTGGAAATTTTTTTTTTGCAGACAAGAATACCTACCATTGTGATTGTTTTGTTGTTTGTGCATTTAGGGAAGTTTTTATTGTTTTTATCTTATATAAGACATTTACTTGGTGTATTTTTTTTTATATTTTCATAGGAGCAAAAGTATTTTGGTGGCAGAGAATTCTAATAAGAAAAAGTGCAACAGGATACATACATAGGAGTCTGGAAAAAAAAAAATCAGTTCAACAGGTGCAAGTGAGGAACAAAAACAAATACAAGTGATTGAGTAAGGTTTTTTTTGGTTTCGTTTAAATTGTTTTTTTTTATTGTGTTAAGTGAGAATTGTTGATTTGCCACTTAATCAATAATTAGTTTTTTTAAAGCATTTTAATTTTTTTCTATAAATAATTTTATTGTGTTATAGTGTGGTCTCTTTCAGACCAACCATTTTGTGATTATAGAAAATAATAATTTTGACATTAACGTAACGTAACGTAGTGCAGGGCAGGTTTAGTGCAGGGTTGGGTAGTAACTTTTTGCTACTACTTTTTTCTAATACCTTTCGTTACTACTACTTTTTCAAGTATCGTATTTAATACTATTTTCGTGCGGTGTTTTATTTGGATAAATTTGATAGTCGAGTTAATTTTTGGTACTTAGTACTTACAATAAAATTGAATTTTACGTGCTTTTTTTGGAAAAGGATTTAGTTTGTTTTTATCTTCAATTTGATTTTATCTATTTATTTGTTTCAAACTCGATTATTTTTATTCGCGTTTAAGGTTGTTTTAGACATTCGTTTTTTGTAAACATTTTTTTTTCACTTTTTAATTAAATTTATTTTGTTTTAATTTATTTTTGAAAATGGAAACTAGTCAGGTGAATAGGTTGTCGCAAGATGAAATCACCTATGAGGTAGAATTCAGGGGATTACCTGTAGGGACAGTAGAAGAGATGCGCAAAGCGCTTAGGATGGTTTTAAGACTGGAGCGTAGGAACTCTTTTATTCCTCCCGCTTATCCGTTCAACTTTGAACAGGATTTTACGGCGGTTGAGAAGAAATTAGGAGAAATAGGAAAACTTTTAGAAAATCCTCCGAAGTCGGAAACTTCGAAGGAATATTTGAAAATACTTACCAAGGTTGAATGGGCTTTGCGTAGGTTGGATAGGAGCTTACCGGAGAGTGAATCTCAGGATAAAAGTAGGCAGGCTTTGAAAAATAAAATCATCATGGCAATGGCAGAGTTGGAGGACGATGAAGAAGATGAGGAGGATGAAGAAGAAGAAGGAACGGAAGAGGAAATAAATAAAGAGAAAACGGAACAGGGAATGAATAAGGGAACAGAGGTTGAAAAGCAGCGTTCAGCTGAACCTCAAAAAATTAAGTCGGTAGTTCCTTCTGCCAGTACACCGACGAGTTTAGGAGTGGCAGGTAGTGGAGTAGGAGAAAATAGGGAAATGAGCAGTCCAGTGGTAGGACAAGTTTTAGTTAGTTCCGAAAAATTTATGAACATTTCGAAATGGAATGTGAAGTTCACTGGTGAGCGCTGTGGTGCTTCAGTGAACTCGTTTTTAGAAACGGTTAGTGAGATTCGTCAGGCTAGGGGGGTTTCGGAACCCCAACTTTTTAAGGCAGCAGTAGAGCTTTTTGTAGGAAAAGCTTTAATTTGGTTTAGGGCAATTAGGGTGTCAGTAAATTCGTGGCCAGAACTTGTCAGAGAGTTGAAGCTGGAGTTCTTGCCACCGAATTATGACGATCAGTTGATAGATGAGATTAGGCGTCGCACACAAGGCAACGATGAGTCCATCGGTGTTTATGTGGCGACAATGCAGAACTTATTTGGTAGGTTAAACGAACCAATCTCGGAAAGTAGGAAGTTGTCAATGATTCAACGGAACTTGACACCTTTCTACCAAACTCAGCTTGGTTTAACGAAACCAACTTGTGTTGCCGATTTGGTTGCTTCAGGTAGGAGTTTAGAAGCGGTTAGAGCAAATGTGGAGTCGTATGTTCCACCACCCAGTGTTAGGAATAATAGGAACTTGCTAGAACCGGATCTAGCGTATTTAGGTAGGGAATTTCCTGTAGTTTCGGTTGTTGCTGAGAACAACGGAACTATTCGTCAGGGACAATCTGCAGTTAGGTGTTATAATTGCAATGGGTCTGTCCATTTTGCAAATAGGTGTTCCGCTGCTAGGCGTTGTTTTGGGTGTGGGCAGGTAGGAGTTAGTAGGCAGAATTGTCGTCGCTGCTCGGGAAATGGGCAACGGGCTCTTGCGCCAGCAGGGCAGGATGTCCGAAGACAGTAGATAGGTTACCTGCTGGTAACCAGTTGGTGAATCAGATTCACTTAGGCTTTACATTGGAGGCAAACGGTAGTGATAGGAGACCATTTTTAGGAATTAGCATTTATGGTTCTAAATTTTTAGGTTTATTAGATTCAGGAGCTTCTAGAACCATAATAGGAAGGGATGCTTGGAGTATTCTCCAAAATCTAGGTCTTTCTTTAAAGACAGACACTGTTGGCTGCGTTCGGTTAGCGGACGGAACAGGTGTCGAGACGTTAGGAACTCTCTCTCTTCCAATTATAGTAGAGGACAAGGCAGTACTGATTGACTGTCTTGTGATACCAACTCTGCCACACACAGTGATCCTGGGTGCAGATTTTTGGGCACTCTCGGGTATCGTCCCGGATTTGAGGTCACGTGAGTGGAATTTTTCGGAACAGCCGGTTTCGATTTGTTCTATTACAGAACGTTCAGAGTTGAGTGATAGGGAAATAAAGCTTTTAGAAAATTTAATTGAGGAATCTTTTAGGAAAATGCCTGAAGGCTTAGGGTGCACAACGATGGTTGAGCACAAGATTAGGACGTCGGCGGAACCGATTAAACAACGGTATTATCCGGTTTCTCCGGCAATGCAGGGACATATAGACAAAGAATTGAATGAAATGTTAGAGGCAGGAGTTATTGAGAGATCGACTAGTGCGTGGTCATCTCCAATACTATTAGTAAAGAAGAAGGACGGCTCCTATAGATTCTGTGTGGACTATAGGAAGCTAAATAAAAATACTGATAGGGATGCTTATCCACTACCTTATATAAATTCAATTTTGGACAGGCTTCGGGGTGCGAGGTTCTTGTCTTCGCTAGACATCAAGTCAGCGTATTGGCAGATTCCTATGGAGGAGGAATCAAAGCCCTATACTGCTTTTACGGTTCCTGGGAGAGGCCTTTTTCAATTTCGAAGAATGCCTTTCGGTCTTCACAACTCTCCTGCGACTTGGCAGAGGTTTATCGACACAGTTTTGGGTGCCGACCTCGAGCCATACGTTTTCGTCTATTTAGATGACATCATTATCATTACAGAAGATTTCAAACAACATCTTGAAATCCTGAATGAGGTGATGAAAAGGTTGAGTGAAGCAGGATTGAAGGTCAGTAGGGAGAAATGTAATTTTTGCATGCCATCGCTGAAGTTTTTAGGTTACATAGTGGATCGAAATGGTTTACATGTAGATCCAGAGAAAGTGGAAAGCATGGTTAGGATTCCAGCACCGAGGAATGTAAAAGAAGTTAGGAGTTTCATAGGGACAGTTTCATGGTACCGTCGTTTTGTACCAAATTTTGCAGAGTTACTTAGGCCTTTATCAGATCTATTAAAAAAGAATAGGAAGTTCACTTGGACTCAGGAATGTGAGGATAGTTTTAGGAAGGCAAAAGAGTGTTTGGTGACAGCACCAATACTTACTTGCCCAGATTTTAAACGACCTTTTGTCGTACAAACAGACGCGTCAGATTTTGGTATCGGTGCAGTTCTTTCACAGAACTTTGATGAGGGAGAAAAGGTTGTCTGTTACCTTAGTAGGTCTTTGAATAGGAACGAGAGGAATTACTCCACAACTGAAAAAGAATGCTTGGCTGTACTATGGGCTATTGAGAAATTGCGGCCGTATATCGAAGGTGTTCGGTTTACGGTTGTGACGGATCACTATTCCCTTGTATGGTTAAGTAATCTTAAGGATCCGCAGGGTAGGTTAGCTCGTTGGGCAATTAGGCTCCAACAGTTTGATTTTGAAATCATTCACCGCAAGGGCAAAGAGCATGTTGTTCCGGATATGCTTTCTCGAGGAGTGCCACAGTTGGGTGGTATCTCAGATGAGGATCCAGACCCTTGGGTGACGAAAATGATTTCAGAAATCAATGCGAATCCACTTAGATTTCCAGCTTGGCGAGTTGAACAAGGTCAGTTGTTCAAACTCGTCAAAGCAAATCATGTAGTAGTGCATGAAAATAATCAAGAATGGAAGAGAGTGTTAGGGAAAAACGATAGGTTAGGGATTTTGCAGGAATACCATGATGGTCCGTTAGCAGGACACATGGGAGTTAGGAAAACTTTTGCCAGAATCGGGGCAAAGTTTTACTGGCCAAAAATGAGGGCCGATATAACCAAATATGTTAGGAGTTGTAAAGTTTGCCAACAAGTAAAGCCGGTGAATGAGAAACCGGCTGGGTTAATGACAGAGAGGGTAGGGATTAGGGAACCATGGGAGATGATATGTGTAGACTTGGTAGGTCCACTTCCGAAATCAAGTAGGGGTTTTATTTATATTTTAACGGTAGTGGATTACTTTACAAAGTTTCCACTACTGTTCGCGTTGAGGTCGGCCACTGCTAAGGCTATAGTTAGGGAACTTGAAGACAACGTCTTCCTTTTATTTGGCATCCCAAAGGTGATCGTCTGTGACAACGGTCCCCAGTTCCGATCTAAGGAATTGAAAGCGCTTTGCCAGGCGTACGCGTCACAATTAAAATTCACAGCCCATTACCATCCGCAGGCGAATCCTGCGGAGAGAATTAATCAGATTTTGAAGACGACGTTGAGGGCTTACGTCGCTGAAAACCACCGTGTGTGGGATTCACAACTCAGCAAGGTGGCGTGTGCTATTCGCACGTCACAGCATGAGGTTTTAGGTGTCTCGTCTTATTATGCGAATTTTGGTAGGGATATGGTGACTTCAGGTCAGGAAGCACCAATAATAGCAGATAGTTCAGGAAATGTTCAGGATCGGGAGGCGATCGCTGAACGTTTCAAGGAACTAAGGTTAGATATAGGTAAAAAGTTGCAAGCAGCATCTAAAAGATCTGCTCAGAACTATAATCTTCGACGGCGTGATGTTCAATATCACCCGGGCGAGATTGTCTGGCGTAGGAATTTTTCGTTTTCGGATGCCGCGAATTATTATGCTGCCAAATTAGCACCGAAGTTTGTCGGTCCGTTTGAGATTAAAAAGCGTGTGTCACCTTGGACATATGTCTTACAAGATAGTAGTGGTAAAGAACGCGGAATTTGGCATGTTAAAGATTTAAAACCGTATACCGATGCATCCGAAGATTAAAATGTAAAGTAAAGTAGTTTTTTTGTTTTGTTTTTTTTGTAAATCGATGATTTTCGTTGTAAATTTTGATTTTTGATTTTTGTTTTGATGGAAAAACCATTTCCTTCTCCCATTACCTACCTGGGCAAATCTTAGAAAATGTGTTACAGAATTGTAAGCACATTTCCTAGGAGGTAAGGGTGGGATTTGTTGCGGTAAATTTTACCACAACAAGTTTCACTGGCCTATGTCTTTATTCATAATCCATGTAACATTTATTTTCCGTTGTGGCTCCAAAATGCTCTTAGAGTTCAGTAGATACCTGGTTTCCATCAACCAGAGACCTGCTCTTATAGTATTTTGGAAAAACAACAACTACAGGTATTCGAACGAAATCGAGTGGAACAGTTGGTTCCAAAATACGATACTTTGTTTTCCATGTAGACGGACGGTCTCATGTTGATGTGCCGGCGGATGAGCTGAAAAAGTAAGCGAGTCAGGCGGACTCTTACTTAAATATTAATAAACAAAACATCATCCTAAATTTAACTTAACAATGTATGGTAATATGGGTCGTTAATACTTAGTATCTAACTTTTGAAATTCTTAATTCTAGTTTTAAAATATTGAATTGTATATAGAGGAACTATCGGAAGTTATTTAATCAGGGTTCACATTTTGAAAAAAATATTCCTTCCTTTATCTCTTCTCAAAAAAATGTAGAATAGTTTCAATCGCGCTTCGAATCACGCGCATATAGTTTGTTTTGTAACTGAGAAAATGCTCAGATTAAGCTTTTTCTTGATTTTACTTCTTTTGATTTTTCTCGAAAAATATAGTTTGGGTATGGGTCTGAACTCGACCATTAAGATTCGGTAAGTTTTGGAAAGACATCCAACAACTTGCTGAATCCGTGCATGTGAGCGTGAGTGTAAAGTTTCGCTGAAAGTCAACAACGGAGGTTTTCTGGGAGCGAGGAGTCTTTCCAGAAAGCCGGTGTCCCGTGACCGACAATCACGAAAACGTATGGCTGAATGTATGAATGTGTGGGTGAATGGAATGGTCGAGGGAAGAAAGATTTTAAGCTGGGAAAGTCACTCTTGGGAGAGCTAACTCAGCAACTAGTTGTGCTAGGAAAAAAAAAGATTCGAGGAAAATAGAAAGAAAAAAAAAAAAAGATCGAGAAAAAGTGTGAAAATTATTAAAAAAGGAAAGTAGAAAATTAGAGGATAAAGTTTGGAAACATTCGGAGAAAAAAAAAAAAGGAATTCGAGGTGCGACTAATCCAGAGGAAAATTGCGAAGAGATAGAGGAGTAAAAGACAGATAAGTAGAGTTGAAAATTTGATAGAATTATTTTGGTTAATTGTTGTTTAAGTGAATAACTTCCGATAGTGTGGTTTTTGTTTTATTGATATAGTTTTCGTCCAAGTTCCAAACCCAATTAATTTTTGGGACGCGGTTTTTAAGTCTTTTGTTCGGTGTTAACGGCCCAGAATTACGTTCTTCTCAAATCATTCGTCTGTATTAATTTTAATTGAAAAGATCTTGGGTTTTAATCCTGCTGGCAAGGTTTCCCAAGCTAATTTAAAGTCATTAAAAACTATTTGAAAAAGTTAAATTCGTCTGTAAATTCATTTTAAAATTCATCATTGTTGTTCGCTTCAAAAGGTTTGTGATTTCCTTTCTTTCAAAAAAAAAAAATCACTGGCGCCCATTTTGTGAAAGTACACCCTGTACTTCACATCACCTTTTTTTTAATCGAGCACCATTTTTTTGTATCCTTCTTTTTATTAATCGGATAGTTTATTCGATTAATAAAAGCCCACACGTCGCTGAACCCACCCATCGCTGAGCTACCGTGGAGGCAGCACCAATTGTGCTACCTGTTGTGGAATTGAATTAAACGCGCCCATCGCCCATTTGACAGTTGTCATTCTACTTGTAATTTTCATCGAAGTCGCGACGCACATCGCCCAGGTGCATTTCCTTTTCTTGTTATTCGGTTGTAATAATTTGTTTGGATTCGGGAAATCCAATTGTGTTTTGTGGATAGTAAATCCACCACCATAAAATTAAAGTTAAACTCATCATAAATTCGCGTTTGTAAATTTCACAACAAAGTCGATCCAGATAAAACTTCAGCCATATCAAATCGAACAGAACCAAAAAACTCGAAACAAGTTCTCTCTTTTCTTCAAACCTGTTCCTGGTACCGACGGTTTATTGAAAACTTCGCTGACATAGCAAGCCCCTTAAGCAACCTCACCAAGAAAAACACCATATGGAGATGGGGCCAAGACGAGCAGCAATCATTTGATACACTTAAATCCCTACTTATTTCTGCACCAATCTTACAACAAGCTTGCGACAGTCAACCATTTTGTTTGAAAACAGATGCCAGCAACTATGCCATTGGAGCTGTTTTGGTCCAGGGGGAGAAATCGAATGAACATCGGATCGAGTATGCATCCAGACTTCTCACAAAATCCGAGCGGAATTATTCAACTACAGAACGTGAAGCGTTAGCCATAGTCTGGGCTGTCAACAAATTTCGTGGTTACATAGAAGGTGGTGAAGTCACTCTCATAACCGACCATCAGCCTCTTAAATGGCTTCTGACCTTAAAGTCACCAACTGGACGGCTGGCTAGATGGGCTCTTCAGCTACAGCCCTACAATTTTAAGATCGAATACACACCAGGCAGAACAAATACAGTAGCTGACATGTTATCAAGGCCAACTTGTAATAATAATGAGCACACAGAAAATAGTTGCGAGATTTGCAGCTTTCAAATTGATATGCCTACAAGAAAACCTAAAGAAATCCGAGAAGCACATTTTCAAGATGATCAGCTCAAGTCATTATGGAATCATTTGAAAATAATGATGAGAATGTTTCCCGTTGGACAACTCGTGGCTATCTGTTAAATGATGGAATTCTTTATCGATACTCATCCGAATCCGATGCAGAGAATGCGCAACTAGTGATTCCACAACAGGAACGCTCTTCAGTACTCCATAACTTTCATGATGATGTTACAGCTGGACATTATGGGATTGACAGAACCATTGATAGAATAGCTTCTCGCTATTATTGGCCTGGAATGCGAAAGGATATCACCCAGCATATAGGTAATTGTCTTCCTTGCTTAAGATATAAGCCAAGCAATTTAAAACCTATGGGTCTACTACAAACCGTTTCAAGCAACCAACGTTTTGAGGTATTATCTGTCGATTTGTTTGGTCCTTTGCCAAAAACGGAAGATGGATTCCAATGGATACTTATAGCGGAAGACCTTGCCAGTAGATGGGTCGAGATATTTCCCCTCAAAGAAGCTACAGCTGAAAATTGTGCAGTCACCTTATTGAATGAGATTTTTCTCCGTTACGGAACACCAAGGCGACTTTTAACTGATAACGGCCCACAATTCATCTCAGCTTTAATGCAGCAACTAACCCACTTTTTAGGAATACAACAGACTCTAACTCCGGTATACCATCCAGAAGCTAATCCAGTTGAGCGCAAGAACAGGGATTTGAAGACACAGTTAAGCATCCTTGTCCGAAACAACCATACTTCATGGGCTTAAGATCTACCATCCGTAAGATTCGCCATGAACACTGCTAAATGCCAGAGCACTGGCTATACTGCCTATTACCTAACATTTGGACGAGGACTTCGAACAATCGATGACATCAAGCACGATCTAAAACGTATCATCCAATCTGAAAACTTTATTTCCCAAATTACTCCCAGACTTATTCGACTAACTGAAGTCATGCACGATGTCAAAGAATCAACAGAAAAATACCAAGATCATAACAAGAAATACGCAGACAAGAAAAGACGACCACAAATACAATTTGAAGTTGGAGATTTAGTCCTTGTGAAGACGCATGTACCTAGTAAATCTTCAAAACAAATAACATCAAAGTTTGTACCCAGAAGAGATGGCCCATATACCATAATTCAACAACTTGGAAAATCCACATTCAAAATTGCCGCAAGAGATAATGTATCTATTCCATTAGGTACATACCATGTTTCATCTCTAAGCAAGTTTACCCAGGCAAACGATACAAGTAATGAAACACCTGTTCGAACTTTAAGAAGACGAGGAAGACCTTCCATCAATCCTGTCGCATCATCGAGACGACTTCAGCTCCAGAGGGGGAGAATATAACAACCTATTATTATTATGTATTATAACAACCTATTATTATTATTATTATTTTAAGAAATTCATAAATTCGCCTTTGACTATACTAGTATTTAACCTAACAACCATCAGTTGTATACGACTTGACCAGGAAACTGACAGGTAATATTTCAGAGGTATCTTCATACCGCTTTTTATTGCTTGCTTGTTTTCTGGGATTTTAATGATTATAAGTCTTTTCCTTCATCAGTTACTGCCGACTTTTGCCCGCATAATAGAAAAGGAAAAGACATAATCAGTAAAATACTAACAAGAAGTTTTCAGAGTTGTAAATAATTTTGTATCCTTAATGCCTATATTTCGTTTTGTTTTCTAATAAAATAAGTTTGTTTTAAAATTCTCCGGTGTCTAGAGTTTTTTATTTTGGAAGTTACCCTACAATTTTGCTCTACCGACTTACATCTCGCTACACGGTGGATTTTAACCACATGAAGTTAAAGTTTGTATTTAAACAAGGGCCATATTGTGGTTGAAGCTGATAAGCCACATCATTACGTACATATATTGCCAGACCATGGTGTAGGAAAAAATAAAGGCACTAAGCTATAACCAGGTAGGCTAAATTCGGAATAATCAGAATTTCCACCTACCTGGGTTTCACTTAGTGCCAAGACTGCTGGCCTGTTTTTTACAGTATGTACGTACACAGCACAGAAATTCTTTCTCAGCCCCCGAATGTTGCTAATATCGACCCTAAATTCACCTACCATTACGAAAAAACAAACGCTAAAAACCAAATCAGACAGTTATCTATGCTGATATTGAGTTTGGGCCCCAATAAAACTTCACAATACAAAACACTACCAGTGTTATGCCTTAGTAGTATGTATTGATTGAAACCAATATCAGCAATTTGTCTGATTTACTTCGACTCAATCAATTACATATATCATATGAGATGAGCCACACATTGCATGTAATGACTTAGCCGAAAGCAATGTGAATGATGAGGGAAGGAGAGATAAGGAAAATTTACCGCTTGCTGATTTTAGTTTTGTGGAGCATCAGGTTCATGGGCATGGTGCACTTTTGTTGTTGTTTTTGTACACAAGCACAAGCACTGGCACTGACACTGGCATTGTGTGTTTTATTATTATATTAGGCTATTGATTTTTTTTTTTCGTACGGTGGGTTCACAGGGATTTATTGATTTATTATTTAAATTTCACACTGATAAAGGTGATGGTATATGGAGAGAGGTTGGTTTAATATTTTTTTTTAATTTGTTTGTTTAATTTTTTGTTGGGGTATTGGCCGCGGTAAAGGTCTCAACTTCCGAAACGTCTGGTCGCGGTGGGATGCGGTTCGGTACTTTCTTTTATACAGTACAACACGCTTATAAGAAAGTCTGAAAATCCCAGACATTTCTTTCTTATATCCGAGTTTTTCTTATATGCAAACAACGGATATAAGAAAGAAAATTTCTTATATAAGAAACACGGATATAAGAAAAAGAATTTCTTATAAAGAACAACGGATTTAAAAAAAAAAACAATGCAAAAAGTTTTTGAAAATGATGACCTCAAAAAAAAAACAACTTAAATTTTTTATTTTCAAACGTGAGAATATTTAATATAACAAGAATAAAATAAATAAAAATAAGTCTTTTCTTCAATAAGCAAAATATTGCATACCTGCACAATTAAATTCAGAGAGTATACATGTAGGATATAAAGAAATATAAACAGTTTTTATACACTATAATAGTTAATATATTGTCTTTATTAAACAGTCGTTTTGGTTTTTATTTACTTTACTTTTCTTTGACTTAATTTAAACAGAAATATACTTCAGACCGCCGTCGTCGTATCGCGCGTCGTTACCTTACTTCTTGTCGTCGTCGTAGCTATTCTTGAACTCCCTTCTGTGTTTTTTCGCCGTCGCTTAGACAAGATCCCATACCATCAACCTTCGCATGAGTCGATACCAGGCAAGAGCCCTGGTGGCCCAACTCCATAGGCAGCCAACCCCTACCACTCCTCCCAGTAGCAGCAGAATCTTGATGAATCGATTTGGTATGCTTGGCATTGTTTTTGTTTTGTTCTCCTCCTTACGATGTGCATGGCTATTTAAATGCATTGAATTAGGTCATGTTTCGTCGGTCGTTGTCATTGCTGGATATTTGGATCTGTTCAGTGCATTGACCGGTGGTGTATGTTTGCTGTTCCATTCTTATCTATCGTCGTGGGTGTATGGTTGCTATTCATCGCCGCGGTGGTGACAGGTCGTATTCCGTCCAGTGGAATGTGCTGATGTTTATTTTGCTTCTTGATCATGACGACGGTCTGAAAGTATAGTATCTGCGTTATCTAATATACAATAATATACTCTTATTAAATACTTAGCTTTATGTTATTACTCATCGATCCCACATACATATTATACAAGCTTCATATTTATAGGAACTTTTTATATGTCAGTAATATTTAAAAAATAGTCTTCGATTTTTTTCTGAATAAAATCCTTAGAAATATCTTTGAAAAGAAGTTCTTCAATGGAATCCAAACTCTGTTCTTCGTCACTATCAAAAAACCGCTTTAGGAGAAAGAACGCTTCAATTGCTTCGGTCCTAGTTGGTCGTTGTAGTAACTGTAAACCGTCGTCGTCTCCTTCAATTAAATCTGGTTCCTCGTACCCATCTGCCATCATTTGCATTTCATTTATGAGATCTCTTTCGTTTATTTCTCCGAAACATTCTTCATTTTCAAAGCTTTCAAGGTAACGGAATTCATCATCAAATTCATTTAAATTCTCTTCATCAAAACAGATTACTTCAGCATCTGATTCAATTTGAGAAAACCCGACTTTCTTGAAACAGTTTTGAATTGTTTGAGGTGTAACCAGCCACCAAGATCTTTTTACAATGTGTAAAGCTTTGAGAATGGTCATATCTTTTAAAAATGTTTTGATGCAGTTGCCTTCAATTGCAAGAACCTGTTTTCTGACTAAATTCTTCCTATAATGCGCCTTAAATGATTGAATGATCCCTATACAGAAAAAAAAGAGAAAGTGGCTTGAATTAAATTTACAAAAATTGTATTAAATTTAATTTTACCCTGGTCAAGAGGTTGTATGAGACTTGTAGTGTTGGCAGGAAGGAAAACAATTTCAATA
>CASGHW010000194.1:0-41672 GCA_949320155.1 Melangyna quadrimaculata
GATAGAGATAGAGATAGAGATAGAGATAGAGATAGAGATAGAGATAGAGATAGAGATAGAGATAGAGATAGAGATAGAGATAGAGATAGAGATAGAGATAGAGATAGAGATAGAGATAGAGATAGAGATAGAGATAGAGATAGAGATAGAGATAGAGATAGAGATAGAGATAGAGATAGAGATAGAGATAGAGATAGAGATAGAGATAGAGATAGAGATAGAGAGATAGAGATAGAGATAGAGATAGAGATAGAGATAGAGATAGAGATAGAGATAGAGATAGAGATAGAGATAGAGATAGAGATAGAGATAGAGATAGAGATAGAGATAGAGATAGAGATAGAGATAGAGATAGAGATAGAGATAGAGATAGAGATAGAGATAGAGATAGAGATAGAGATAGAGATAGAGATAGAGATAGAGATAGAGATATTGGTCAAAATGCTACCAATCAGCTCAAATACACCTTGTATGCTAGTTATTTACGTTTCAATCACTATTTATGAGTTCCAATCAAATTACACAGGAGTCTTTAAGCACAGGTACCAAAATTATATTTCATTAAAGAGCTAAGCGCCCTTGATATTAACATGGGGTTCAAGACCTTTTCTGAGGAGCCAAGTGTCTGTAAGACGCATGTCTAGGGCACTCAACTCTTTTAATTTGATTTCGAAGTTCGTATACTGCATTTTCAATGATCTGCATGTTAAATGCATACAAATGCCCCAACCCCGGCATGCAAGACTTTCATGTTTGTATATAAATAGAATGGAGGAATTTTTGCCATCGCTCAAACCTGATGGCTATTGGTCTATTAGGAACCATTTACAAAAAAAGAAGATTTTCTGAAAAGTTCTTGTTTGGAAATTTTATAAACTGTCATTGGTGGCCTTGAAAAACATAAAAATAAATTTCTATCCAAATAGCTTTTTGTGTTATGTTTAAAGAAAACTGTCATGAACACAACATAAATTGCAAACACGAATGGAGAATCACTTATGGAATTTAATACTTTGTGCGCTGATAGATAGCGTGCGCACCACACTTTATAGTTAACTTTTTAAATTTACACTTCCAACGGATAACTTTAAGGCTTATTTTATTTAGTATCGCTCAACTTGCTGGAAACTCCAAAGTTGACCAAATTACAAATTGACTTCAAAATCCGATGTTGAACTGAAAGTTGAAAAATGCTTTTATTCACTACTTTAAATCTGAACTCCAGAGTTGAAATTCAAAAGTTGAGCAACCGGCACTTTCTAAAATACCATTGCGATATTTGTGACAAATGACACACAAGACGCCATTTTCAACTTTTGATTTCCATAAGATTAATTTTGCATTTGAGTTTGAATACGTTTCTTTATTCACTTTGGCTATTTAAAATATTTGGAATAAGAATTTTGTGTTTCCTTATTTTTGATTTGCATTTATTCCGAATAACTGGAAAGAAGAAACGCGCGATCAAAAGAATACCAAGCGCATAGTATCGCAATACGATCATTTACTGAGTAATTGGTCTACGACCACAGATGATCTAAAAGAACAAATCACCAGAAATTTATCAAAAATAATTTCTTTAACCAATTCACAATATGCAGTACTGTCTTTCGACACACGGCAAGGCATCCTTTATTAAATTTAGAACCATATTTGTTGTTGCTTTTGAGAAAACTATGAATGCAATCTTTCCTTTCTAGAGATATAAATTTTCTTCCTCTCCATCATCATCGCTGCTCGAAAAAATCGATGTCCAATTCTCCCGAAAGTAATTTGCTCGAAACATTTCTAATTATATTGCTTCAATTAAAACTGAGAGCTTTTTATTAAATTATTATTTAATTTAAGTTTGTTTTTCCTTCGGAAGTCAAGAGTGAAAAGTCAACACAACTGAATGACATGAATGAATACACAGAAATGAAGAAAACTCCCAAAATTGCTCGCTAACTTCTTCTATTTCGGAGTGTTGAGAAAATCTAGAGCTGAAAATCAAAAGTTGAAAAGGTCTACTTCGAGTGAGTAAGAACTATTTCGCAAGTTGCCTTTAAAAATCCCAAAATTATATTCCACTTTGAGACAGTAAAATTTAATAAACTAAATTTATTAAAATTTCAAGAAATTTTAGTACATTTCAATACCTAGGGGTAGGTAATTCTTGACTTTTTTAATTGAAATTTTAACTAAGGCACCCCACTGTGAAAATTATATCTTTAGAACGCAGTGCACTAAACCCCAAATATGCATCTCTATCTTCAAGATTTAAGAGCTTTATAAATGTTGCTTTTATAAAATTTTGACATTATTTTGTCCTTAATCAATGAAGGTTTCCAATTTTTATTAAATGAGTGTAAAATATTTTGGATGTATGTATACAATTAAACACAACAAATGTTCATTCAAACTAGAAACTAAAATAATCATTCCACTGTGTACACACCATCAGCATCGATATAGCTTCAACAAAACGTGCACTGGCTTAATCTGGTAAGTTAACAAAAATTCTTGTGTTAGAGACAAGACTCCAAGCGCCCAAAAGAAGAGCAGCTTTGGTTTTGGCGTATATATACAATATACATACGTAAAGTGGACCGAAGCGTTTAAAAAATTGGAATAAAAGTTTAAACGAAAGCGCTGACTATAAAACCTTAATTTTTGATTGTCAGACCAAGTAAGGGATTAAGAGAGCGCAACGTATCATGGTAGTTGATAGACACAGTTGATGTAGTTTCTATTTTTATCTTTTCAATGAGTGGGTCTTTTATAAATTCTGAAGGAATGATGGAGATAATTTATTAATTTCTATTTTTCTACGTAACATTAGCAATATAAACGTTTGTGTATTAACGTTATATTTCTGATATAGCAGATTTAATAGCTTCTGAATGTGTTGTGTGTATAGTACGTATTTGGTTTATTTCTTAACTTACTGTTTTACGATAATATACTTACACACCCATTTGGTTAAATTTTTGCTCATCTCCATAATTCAAAAAATACAAAAATATAACCCTACTTTTTTCGTTTTTTTTAGAGATCTGAACCTTTAAGATGCGAATAATAGAACTTAAGTTTTTTGAAAGAAAATAAATGGGTACAACATTTTTTTTTTAATAGAATAAGGCTCGTTTAACACATATAACATACGTTTTCATTCGCTTAGGTCTGTATTCGTTTCAAAACGGCACGTATTCGAGTCTAGGGCACACGAAGTAAACGTAGCGTTCACACATTCAACTAGCTCAGCACTATGAACCCAGATAAACCGTGAGACGAGACGCGACGAGACGAGACGAGACGAGACGAGACGAGACGAGACGAGACGAGACGAGACGAGACGAGACGAGACGAGACGAGACGAGACGAGACGAGACGAGACGAGACGAGACGAGGCGAGACGAGACGAGACTGCCTTTTAAGCTACCGAGATGAGACGAGACGGGACTATATATTTGGACCGAAATTTACAGAGAATCTAATAAATGAAAAAATCCAATTTCAGTTAAATGTTTATTTTCTTCTGCACATATTCAAACTTTAATCGAAAACATTTCATTCCAATAATCAACTGGTTGTCCGGAAATCGTTATTTTCGGAGACGAGACCGAGACGAGACTTAATTATACGAGACCGACACGAGACCGAGACGAGACTGAAAATTTTCGATTTTAACGAGACCGAGACGAGACTCACAAAAGTCACGCCTCGTGGTCAGCCCTAGAAACCACATATGTGTGAAACAAATTTAATTGAGCTTTTCAAATGGTAGAAGATGGTTGCCAATCAAACCAATTTTTCTTGATTTTTTCCGATATCCTGATTAGTTTAAGAAATCTATTGTGTTATAGCACGAAGGGCAACAAATGATGTATACAAATAATTGTTGTTTTATTTGTATGCAGCACATCAGTGCAGCTTATTTTATAAATATGTCGGTAGCCATCGACTAAAAACATGTGTGTAAGAAAGGCAACAACAATTCTTACTGAAGAGCTCGATTATTTTTGTCAGAACAAAACACATCTGCACTTTTGGTCACAAAAACCTTCCAAATTAATATTTCAATAAAAGTGCACTTAATAAAAAACAAAAACAATTTTTCTATTGTTATTGTTTATCTTTTACTTATTAAAGAAAACATGCAAATCAACAACGCACTCAAAAGTAATGAGCCGATATCTGGAGTCAATCTAAGACTGTTCCTGGCTCCGCATAACATTAAATTAGAAGTTGAATTTTTTTTACAAAAAATCCAACACAATAACAAACACCATATTCCAGCTTCTAAGCCCACATAAGAGATACATATCAATATATCATTGATTGAACAATCGTAAACATTTACATTAAAATTGTAGTAATTTTCAACGAAGTCTCTATCGGAAGTCAAGACGAGACGAGACGAAATTATCTTCTACCATGAGCTAGTATGTTACACATCAAAAACAAAAATAAGCTCCCTGAGACATTTTCAACTCTCTGTTAAATTTCAAATGTATGAAATATTCTTATCAGGCCGATGTTTTCAAACTCTCGGAGAAAATAGTCATGTAAATTGCAACAGTATCATTTTAAGTTACCAAGTTCCACTTCACCATATCGAAAATATAAAACTCAAAAACGTTCACGATTTCAATATCATGATATTCATTGTTTAATTAACGAGTGTTAGTAAAATTGTTTTAACTTGAAATTCTTCTAAATATTTTTTTCATACAAAATTTGACATGGCCGCAGTGGGAATTTAATTAAAGATTGTGCTATTTTAGAATTGTCTCTTGTACATTTTAGTTTGACTACATTTGCCTGTTGTCATATAATTAGTGTAACAATTTCTTACGTGGTGAACTTAACCTGATCTTTAGTCGACTCAGCACTGTGACTGTTGATTTAAAATAAAATCGTGCTGATATTTTAAAATTGTAATTAAATTAAACTTGATTTAACACGGCATTCAAATAAAAATCGTGTTTAAAACCCACAATCTCATAATTGATTTTTTTTTTTAATTTTTAGGTATTGATTGTTTCTCTGAGTGAAGCTTTTTTAAATGTAGTATCAATAAGATTAAGGTTTTTATGTGTAAAATCATTTGCATTTGTAAGGTGATAATTCATCTAGACTTTGAAGATGTATAATAATGGTTCATTAATTTTAACAAGAATAACTAACGAAAAAGTGCGAAAAAGGTAAATAGATTTTTTTCTTCTTAATAAAAAAAAATCAGAAGAACTTTTAATACAATATTATGAAAAACATTAAGAAGTAATGGATTTTAAAATTATAACAAAAATACTTCACAGATCTAAAAGCTTAAGATTTTAAAGAATGTTCCCTTAGAGGCATCCGGTTTAATAGTCTATGTTAATACAAATTATCGACAGTAAATGAACCTATTTATTTCATTTCCGTACCTAATACAAAATAAATATAATATTTTTTATTTTATTCCATCAAGCTTGTGTCATAAATAAAACATCCCCACTGTACTGCATCAGCAACACCAATGATTCAAAAATGAGAGAGAAAAAAAAAATGAAATCGTTGGTGCTTCGTTTTGTTGGTTTGTTATTTTTTTTGTTGTTGTAATAATAATTTTTGTCTTGAATCTTAAACCGTCTTGTCAGTCGGTCGAACGAAATAACGATCGAATTGAATAGACGCGGTATACACAAGTATTTAAGCTAAGATTAAATACATTTTCCATTTAGTAAGTGTGACATCGTCAAATACCGTGTATCTTCATCCTTTTGCAAACACAAATAAAGTAATTCAAATTTTGAACAAGTTTGCAATACTGCAGTTCCGGTTGCTGCTCCTTTGGGATTTAAAACTTATACGAAACGGTTAGTGGAATAAAAAATAAAAATAAAAAAAAAATCGAAATGTGTTTTGCCTAAGAATTAAAATGGTCCCAAAAAGAACTTTCATAGTGTAGAATAAAAACTGATTTAAACAAAGTTAGAAGTTTAGTTCTGTTTTAAAAATATATGAGTAATTTAACTCAAGGCTTCGCTGTATACTATTTTCTCTAAGAGTCATATACATTTATTCCAATAATCGTAAACATTCACACTTTTGAATATTAAAATAAGTCCCATTCCAGTGACAACAAAAATTATAAGAAGATTAAAATTTATGACTTGGATTCAAATTCCAAAACTACTTAGATATTTTTTTTGTTAAAAAAATAAAATTTGAAAAACAAATAAGTAAAAAGATTTATAGCTTTCAAAAAGCAATAGCAGTGGTGTAATTTTTTTATTAGACTACTATCCTTAAACAAAATCTTCTTATATGATGATTTTATCAAACCTCTTAAACTAAAATAAACAAAATTAAAAGATAAACATCATAACAGCAAATAAAAAAAAAAACTATTCTTGAAAATAAATTTTTTCTTAGTCCACACAGCTCAAAAAATGTCCACATAAATTAAAAATTAATATTAAATATATTATTATTTTTTCCAATTCTCTTTGCAACCGTTTAAATGTCGCTTCTCGTTAACGTTATTTAAAATTTAAGTTTAAAAAAATCCACACTCTTATTGGCACTCTTCTACAGAAAAATAAACTATCAGGCAATTTTTGTTGGTATTTTCTCTACGACTTACCTTATGAACTGTACAATTATGATGAGAAAAAAAATAAAATATTAAAACTATTCCAGGAATACAACGTTCTGTAAAATATGAAGGGTTCAAGCGAAAAACGACTAAATCCACCAAAAGTATACAGAATATCGGGTCGATTTTTTTAAATTATTTAGCCGCTGTCATTAGGGGTGAATGCACACGGGTTTCAAAATATATTGTTTTGCCAAATTTCTGCAGCAACAAAAAGAAGTGTTACAAAAGTTCAGTTTTTGAAAGACATCAATGTATATCTGAAACACGTAACCCGGCTCCGTAATCTGATCTTCAAAACTAAATAATTTGCACCCGGTATTAACTTTTAAATATTTTCTTATTTTTTCAATGTGTTTTTTTTTTTGGTGCGGGAACGGGAACCACTTTTGTTATCTTATCAATCGTCATTATTTCAGGTTTATTGTTCTGTTCCGGATTTGGATTTATTTTCTTATTGTAAAGTAAACACACTTAACTTAATGATTCAATTTCATGCTTGAATTTCGATTTTATTTCTAAATTATGCAATATTAATAATCAAAGCAAAAATATTATGAAGTCGTTATTTTTTGTTTATCATTTAATTTGCATTATTTGTACAAAATTAAAATTAAGATGCATTTGATATAAAAATGCGTCTTAATTTTAATCGTTTATGATAAATTAAATCAAAATATTGAATAATAATAATTTTAACTATAATTGCCTGCAATAACAATTTTTTTTTTTTTTTTTTTTTCAAAACACAACGTAAGTAACATGGAACTAGTTTATAAGATAAGAATTTTAGTTGGCACCGTGGATTGATAATCCCATGATTCAAGAAATACCACTAGGGGAGGGCCGGGCACGGGGTTTAAGCTGAAAGTTTAGTTTATAGTCAAGATATATTTTTACTGTACATAAACTGTTGTAGTACACCTCTACTTGCTCCATTAAGAATGTTATGCCAATTCAGTTTAAATTGCATATCTGCAGATCGCTTACGATTGTGGTGAGCGGTAGCAGTATTGCTGCCGTAGGTGGTCAATTTCAAAAGACTACGCGGATAGGTTCACAATCGGATGCAAAATCATCAACAACTCCTGACCTTTTCAACTACTCATAGGCACAAAAAATGCAAGAACCTGTGAGATTTATTTTAATCGAACCTTAACATTTAGAAGAAATATGAACCACAACAAAACAATAATAATGATGATAAATGGTTAACATTATTAAATAATTTATTCGAGGCCGAAAAAGACTTTTGTGGACATATGTTATCTCCTAAGCTCAAACACACCAACGGTGAACGACTAACTTAAACGTTAAAACTAAAAATCAATTTAAAAAGCATTTGTAACAGCAAAAACAACAATTATATTAAAATGTCAACAACAGTTCGTACATACATAGGTGATGCGATGATAGTCGCGTCGTCATCGTACAATCATCAGACAGTGTTCTCCTTCGTAAGCTTCGAAAACCAGAAATTTTATGGTGATGCCAATCAATTCTTCATTCAGCAACTTATTTTTTATATTTATTTCTACTTTCGTAACAAAAGAAAGCTACTCTGCGGTATATTAGATTAGAGACATTTTTTTTTTAATTATTTTTATTATTTTATAACGTTATTAGGTTGTATGAACCAGGGACTGTTTTAAGTGGTAGTTGTTATTTTTTCTGGTAGTTGCTATTTGAAATTGGTAGCTCTAAATCACGTTTCTGGTAGTTGTTATTAAACACTTCGCCCTTTCCACCAGTTCAAAACAAAGTAAGTATTTCGACGAAAGTCAATTTTTAATCACCAGTGTAGGTTCGAATATTTGCTGCCTATTTTAATTTGGAACGATTTAACACCATTCTTATTTGTTATGATTATCTAAGTATATAGAAAACATTTTCAACTTTTATCTGATCTTAAAATTTTAAACGGATATGACCTATTACCCGCACAGAATAAGCGCACTTGGTTGTGTTGCCTCAACGACTTCACTTCGCTTTTCCAAAAATTAATTATTTTTGAATTTATATTTGGCTCATTTTAGTAGAAAGTATTTCAGATAGCGCGGTAAAATTGTACCCTCGGTAAGAACAACAAAATTAAGAAAGTGCCGATAAAACATTTAAAAACAACGGTTTAAATCGAAACGATTTATTTGTTGGTCGTTGTGATTTTTTCTTAGAACACTCCCTGGTATGAACCTTAAGCTAACATTAAGTCTATTATGAGAAAAAATACATAAAAACTAAATAATGCTTAGTTAGTTAGTTATAGAGCCTGATTATACGGTTCGTTTTTTTTTGTCCATTTCGTCTTTTTGGCAGGCACTTATGTTCATGATTACACGGTTCGCGAAAATACGTACGAACTTCCTTTCGTTATTTTGACATTCATGTAATTTGGGGTTATTTTGGGAGAAAATATACTCTTTTTAGTAAATAAAAGATGTTTTGTCTTTCTTGTTGAGTTTATGACTGATTAATTTTATTCAATAATTTGAACTTAATTCTATTTTCGCTTGCAAAGCGAATAATTGATTTGCTTGCATATTTATAATTGAACAATTTTAACTTAATGCTATATTTGCTTGGAAAGCAAATAATGGATTTGTTGGAAGGTTATACAAATTACTAGCTTAATAATATTATGCTGACTTATTATAAAAGGAAGTGTGCAGGAAATAGAGTGTAAGGTGCTGGGTATAGGAATGTTGTGGTTTAGGAATATGAATGTGGGAATGGGAAATTAGGTATGTGGATAGCTAATATAATTGTTATTAACTCCTCTCATCCTTAAGACTGGACGTCCTCGGTTATAATGTTCATAACTCGCAGTTTTAAAACGTCTTTATCTAACGTTGATAAACCATTATCTGCCTTTGTTGTGATTTTTACTGTCCTCGGCCTTATTTTTATGTAAAGAAGCACAAGAATCACAAGTGCCAGTGTACCTATGGTGCCATACAACATCCGTCTGCTTGTCTCGAGCGTAATTGAAAATTCTTTTATTTTCTGATTGTTGATGATGTGCAGCTTGCGTAATTGTGGCAGCGTAATTTTTTCATTGAAGGCGACTTCATTTAAAATGGTTCGTTTTGGTGCTGGTAGGTGATTTACTTCGATAGGCTTCTCTGTGATAAATTCTCTGCCATTGATTTTGATTCTAGCATCGTATGTTATAAGGAAGGTTCCATTCAGAACAATACGCTGGCCGTTTTCTTCTATAGTTATGTTTTCGTCCCTCGCGACGATTAGTCCGCTTTTAACGACTTCGATCTTTTTTATATCATTAGCATGAGTTGTTGGGCAGTGTGCCGTGTTATTGTTAAGGATTTGGAAAAGGCAGGAGTTTTGGGAATCTATTTCACAATAAAAATATAAGCGAGCTTTCTTGCAAGCATTTAAGGGATAATGAATTCTTTTACAAATTGCTGAAATGTTGGATCTTAAATCTAAAATTTTGTTGTCATGAATTACAGGAATAATTTGAAAAAGTTTACAGATTTCTTGAACTTTTGGAATCTTAATTAAGTATACTAAAGAATTATATTGGTAATACATTTTTACATCGGCAATATTTAACAAATCGCTTAAGTCAGTTAAAACATTTTCTTTTATCATAATCATTTCTTTTTCTTCTGTGCTAAGAATTAATGGATTTACAATATTATTTTTAGCAAGAATGAGAGAATAAATGTTATTGCTTAAATTATTTATTATTATCCTATTTCTTTTTGACATAATTGCACTAAGTTTTTCAAAGTTATCAGTCCGTTGGAGTTTGTCAATTTCATTTATATTTATTTTATTTATTATGTCAGTTTTTTGGTCTATTTTTTCCTGGAATTGCGTGTTTATTTCAATTTGTCTGTTGTTAGCCCTAGTTAGTTCGTTTTCTTGAGTTTTTAACAGTTCCATGTCTGCATGGTGAGGCGTACCCGCAACAAATTTAATTGCGGAGCCTAAAAAATCTATTGATCGTCTATTTCTCGTGGAAGGTCTTAGTAACATTAACAAGTGTTCAATTTCATTTATGTCCTGAAGCAGTATTTCTTTGCATCTTTCGTCTTTGATTTCATTTAATATATTTCTATTTTCTGACATGATTGTATCAATATCCGAAAAATTTGTAGTGTGTTTCAGGTAGAAATGGTCTTCGTAAATGGCAACTTCTCCTGCAGGAATAGGAATGAACAACGCCGAAGAGAAGTCAACAATTTTTGCAGTGCTTAGCCATATTTCCATAAATCTAGAAATAAAGTTTTATCTTAAATTATTTTTATGAGCCTGTCTTCCAACAATTATAATAGCTGTGCCTAAATCTGCCTGAATAGTTTTTTGATTATATAGTTTAGATAATTTATTTCCAATTCTCTTATTAGTTTTTAAATAAACATTTTCACCTGGCCTGAATTCTTTGGGCGTGGTATTATTATTGTGAAATTCAAGGTCTTTATTTTGTTTTATTTTGAGTTTCGAAGTTATTTCATCTGTCATTGCCTTAGATATATCGTGAAAAATTTCTGCGGGCTTATAACCTGTTACTGAGTGTATTGAGTTATTATATTTGTAGGTTGATAGTAGCATTAATTCAACAATATCTGCTGTACTATCTTTTGTACATCTTGCTATTTCAGCAAGAGTCGAATGAAATCGTTCGACCTGTCCATTGCTTTGACTGTGGAGTGCTGGTACAGAATGTGTAGAAATGTTAAATTCATTTTTTAATAATGCTTGTGTTGCAATCGATGTAAATGCACCTTCATTATCTATAACTATTATTTTCGTGTTTCGAAATTGGGAGATAATTTCAATCAATGGGTTTTTTATGTCAACAGAGTTTCTAGAGGGAATATGTTTTATAATGGCAAATTTGGAAAATTTGTCTATACATGTTATGAAATATTTTTGACCAGTATTGTAAATATCTAAGTGCAGAATCTCTCTTACAAATGTGGGAATTGGTGTTGCACCGATTGGATGTTGCGCTGGTCTACGCTGATATTTATTTTCTTTACAAATTTTACATTTAGATGCGTATGTTATACATAGCTTCATAAGATTTGGGAAATAGTATTGTGAAATTATTTGTTTGAAGTTTTCCTGTGGTCCTCTATGTGCTCTATTATGCTCGTTTATGATAAGTTCCTCTTGCTCGTGTGTGTTAAACACATCTTGAACAAGTTGTTTTGCATATTTAATTTTAACTTTAGGGAAAGCAATCATGAGATCATTTTGTACTTTTCCTAAAGTTTCAAGATCACAATAGATTCCATTGACTACGTCCGTATGAAGGACATCGCGCATTATTTCGATAAGTTCTCCAGTGGATCTGAATGTTATCATATGTCTAACCTGTTTTTGGAAAATAATTTTAACTTTCTTGCTATTCGCAGAACCTTGATTAATGAAGACTTGATTTTTGAAGCAATTTATGGGATTTTCTACAGAAGGTATTACTTTCGTTAAGGATTCCTCGCTATGAACGGTTTCTCCGGAGGTAGAGTGGGTGTTAATATGCCGACGAGATAATGCGTCTGCTACTTTGTTTTCTTTACCAAGTTTATAATGAAAGGTTGGAGAATATTCCCCAATAAATGCTCTCCATCTTTTAAGTTTTGTATTAGGATTTTTTTCGGAAATTGCAAACGTGAGTGGTTGGTGATCTGTATAAATATGAATATCAGGAGCACCATATAAATAATTTCTCAAAGATTGCAATGCCTAGACTATCGCTAACATTTCTCGTTCATTCGTAGCGAAATTCTCTTTGGATTTACTCAAAGTTCGAGATATCATTGTGATAGGTCTACCACCTTGAGAGAGAACTGCACCTATTGCTTGTGATGAAGCATCGGTAGTCAAATCTAAGGGCTTACGAAAGTCGGGATAGAATAACAACACATCTTCTGAGGCTAATATACACATATAGCACATATAGCCTCAGCATTAAGAATAATTTTGATGTTCTTAGACTTGTTCGTTCCTACATTTCCGTTTTCTCCTCTGAGATATTTTGTTAACGGTTTGGTTATCTGAGCATAATCTTTTACAAATCGACGGTAATAACCAGAAAGACCAAGAAAAGATCTAAGTGCTCGAAGTGTTTTTGGCACTTCAAAGTCAATTATATCTTTGACTTTATTGGGACAGGTTTTAATACCGTCTCCAGATACAAGAAATCCTAGAAATTCAAGCTCATGCTTAAAAAATTTACATTTTTCTGGAAGTATGCGCATGTTGGCGTTGAAAAGTTTAGAAAATATTATTTTTATATCTTCCAAATGTTCTTTTTCTGTTTGTGAAAAAATAATTACGTCATCTATATAAACATGACACCTTTTGCCTATATCGCTTCGTAGTATGTTATCAATTGTTCGCTGAAATATACTTGGAGCGTTTTTCAAACCGAACTTTCCATTATTTATGGAGAACGCCGTTTTTTCCCGGTCCTTTTCTTCTAGGAGAATTTGATGGAAGCCGGATTTTAAATCGATCGTTGTGTAATATTTTGCTTGTCCTAAATTGGATAAAATAACGGATGCTTCAAGAATCGGACACCGATCTGGAATAGTGCGTTCATTTAATTTCCTATAATCAAACACTAATCTAGATTTTGGAGTACCGTCTTCATTAGTTCCTTTTTTCCCTACCACTAATATTGGGGTATTATAAGGGGAATGTGATGGCCGAATTATACCATCATTAAGTAATCTCTTAATTTCTTTGTTTACAAAAGGAATTGCTGCCATATTGTATGGTCTTGGCTAAGAATAGATTGGTTCGGAATCTAATGTTCTTATGGTAGCTTTTATGTCTGTATTGAAAGGTAATCTTTCATCTGGTTGAGCAAACACTTCTGAAAAGTTTTCTATTAATTCTTTAAATTCGTTTTTGACGGTGTCAGGAATTGTTTTAATATCGATTTCTAAATTATTAACCTGTTCGCATTCTAAAAATTTGATTTCCATTTCCCCATTTTCATAAATTAATAAAGAGCGTTTAGTATCGATTTGCGCTTTTATTTGCGCGAGAAAATCATACCCTATAATCGCATCGAAGGTTTCTAATTGGGGAAGTATAACAAAATCTGTAATTTTACCACAAAATTGTACTCTGCATTTGTGGGTTACTTTATTTTCACCGTGAAGAGACTTGACCTTAAAATTTTTACTATTTGGAATTACTTTTAATTGAGGAATTTGTGTGATATAATTTTTGGCGGTACCAGTATCTACTAGGATTCTCATTATAGTTTTACCATTGAGTTTCTTTTCAACAAATGGTAAAGCGGACTTTATTCTAAAAAATTAATCTGATCTTCATATTCCTCATCGAGGATTTCATATTCGTCTTCGTCTTCATACACTTCGTATTCGGTACTTTTCTTTAGTTCTTGATCTTGTTTTACATTTTTGGATTTTACGAAATTAGTTCGCTGAGCTTTCGGTAATGGTCCCCTGTCAGACTCGCGTGCGCGCTTCGATGTCCTGTTTTCATAGGTTTGCGGCTGTTGCCTGATGGTTTGTTTATTACTGCCTTCTGGCACAGCTGGTCGAACTTGTGACCTTCTACTGCGTCGGTATATTGACGAGTTATCAACGCTCATATGATCGTATGGTTCTGATTGTTGGTTGTATTACTGCTGGTTATCTATGGGGGAAGCATGGGCTTGGGGTTGAGCTTGAACAACTCGTTTATAGTGGGGGTTGCTCTTTGGAAGAGCACTAATACTAGTATTTTTAGTAAATGCTCTTGCGAAGTTATACCTATGTTGATTGGCCTCAAGCTCCTGTGCCTTCGCTAATGCAGATGGCAGATCTTCACAACCAGAAGAAAATAATATATTGCAGATAGGCTTATTAAGGCCTGAAATGAATACCCGCAACGCATCTGCTCTGTATTTTGATGCTAATGAATTAATTAATTCATTATTACCCGAATATTCCATAGATATTTTATTCGTAATAGAAGTTAAATGTTTTTCTATCTCGTCGTAGTACTCAGAGATGGATAAATGTCCTTGACATAAAATACTCATTTGATTTTCGAGTACGTGCAGCGGGCGTTTGTCCGAATAGGAATTATCAAGGCGAGAAATTATTGCTTCGAAATTAAGAACCGTATTGAAAGATGATAAAATTAAATCGGCAGGTCCGACAACTTTGTTCCTAATTATAGCGATGGCTTGATAATACCGTTCAGATCCTTTATATGGATCAAATAGTTGTATAGCGGTCTTAGCCGCTTGACGCCACGAAATATACTTCGATCGTTCACCATTAGAATCTGGTACGGATTTTACCACATCGAGTGATATTTGGCACGGTATTTCGGGTGTCGAGACATAAATGGGCT
Organism: Melangyna quadrimaculata; assembly: GCA_949320155.1. NCBI lineage: Eukaryota > Metazoa > Arthropoda > Insecta > Diptera > Syrphidae > Melangyna > Melangyna quadrimaculata. Next base: position 14,975 of record CASGHW010000194.1, read on the forward strand.
CATAAGCAACAACTGCTTGAGGTAATTGAACGGAATTTAATTTGATTGAAAGCTCGGAAATTCTCTCGTTGACCCTATCATTAATCTGTTGGTTTTCTACTGTTAAATCTCCCATTCTTCTAACGATTGTTTCACAAGCTGTTTCGACAGCTACCCGCACGGCTGACGCTATAGTTTGAGCGATTTTGGACATTTTTAAGATTTTAAACAAAAATTCTAAGCACAGTCACAAAATTTATACTTAATGTATTTTTTATAGGTAAATTAATAATATTAATAAAATATAACACAAAGATTCACTTTATATTTTGAAAATTTTAAATAAATAAAAATTAATAATCTTACACTATGAAGATTTGTAACTGCATCTTTTCCTTTGGTGGGTGACTGCGTCTTTTTTATAATTAAATAACTCTATTCTTTTTCTACGAAGATATTTGGAGCTTTAATTCCGCTACAATTACTTAAGTCGTTTCCTTTATTGGTTATTTGGATTCTTTATCGAGGTTTTTGCGTTTTAACTTGCTCTATTCTCTTAATACTAAGATTTTAGGAGCACACAACACTATTCGAATTGAAGTTGGGCGCCAGTAAATAAAAGATGTTTTGTCTTTCTTGTTGAGTTTATGACTGATTTATTTTATGCAATAATTTGAACTTAATTCTATTTTCGCTTGCAAAGCGAATAATTGATTTGCTTGCATATTTATAATTGAACAATTTTAACTTAATGCTATATTTGCTTGGAAAGCAAATAATGGATTTGTTGGAAGGTTATACAAATTACTAGCTTAATAATATTATGCTGACTTATTATAAAAGGAAGTGTGCAGGAAATAGAGTGTAAGGAGCTGGGTATAGGAATGTGGTGGTTTAGGAATATGAATGTGCGAATGGGAAATTAGGTATGTGGATAGCTAATATAATTGTTATTAACTTATACAATGTGCTGTATCACTGTTGGAAAAAAGCTTACTATTGTACTGAATTCAGTACTATTTGATTTTCTCAGTACGTAAGTACATCTTTGCCATTTTCAGTAGGTACTATTTTTTATTCTTTGTATAAAATTGATTTATGGCTTTAGTTCATTTTCTCATATGTTCACTAAAAACAAATCTAGGTGCGGTGCGAACAAACTCAAATCCATAAAAACATTTCTTTTAAATACTGAACTGACATTTCATCGTCAATTCGCTGTCACTTCTGAATTGTTGTTCTTTTTCATTTTGTTTAATTTTGCATTTCCATATTTAAAACGAATGAAGTCTTAAAAAATATCAATTTAAACAAATCCGCTGGTTTATATAGTATCTATCCCATTGTTCTGAAGATGTGTTCTTCAGCGATGACAAAACAACTGCGTTAGCTTTCCCATCTGCCCTATTCTACTGGTCGTTTCCCGAGTGGATGGAAAACACCATTTGTGTAACCTGTCCCAAAAAATTGTATATTTTTCACCCTCTTATTGTCGGCCAATTGCACTAACGTCCCTTCTTTCCAAGGTCATGGAAACGGTGATTAATTTTCAGCTCAACAATTATCTTGAAGAGCGAAAGCTTCTTAATGACCTGCAGTACGGCTTTCGTGGCAATAGGTCCCCTGGTGATCTGATGGCATGTCTCACCGAGCAGTAGAACATATCTTTACATTGTTTTCGAAAAGGTATGATTATTGCATGGTTAGTGTGCTGGACGGTCACGCTGGAGCTCTGGGTTCACTTCCCAGCCTCGTCCACCTAAAAACTAAAAAGTTTTTTTCAGGGCTGCTGCCTCTTGCGAGGAATTGACAAATCCTGCTTCTCGTCTAGCCGTTTGGAGTCGGCATACAATGGTAGGTCCATTCCATTCCCAGATTAATGGTTGCGAGTTGTTAGTCACTAGGCCATGGTTCTTCATGAGCCGTTGCGCCACCCAATTTATTACTTAATAAGATCATTGCACTTGATATTTCAAAAGCGTTTGATAGAGTTTTGCATCAACCTCTCTTATATTCTTCGTTGGATTAGAAATTACCTTTCGGACCCCTCAATACAAGTTGTACTGGACGGTTTTAAATCTGATATCTGCAAAATAAATGCTGGTGTGCCCCAGGGCTCCGGTTTGCGTCCCACGTCCTACCTTCTTCCTTATAGTCATAATCATAACGATCTTTTATCTGAAACTTCAAATCTATTAAACTCTTTTGCTGACGCCAGTACACTCAGCTTTTCATATTCGTTTTTAGATTCACGTCCATGTCCTACAGATGTGGAACTTCAACTGCAGCGTATGATAAGCTCATTAAATTCTGATCTCAACAGGGACAACATTTTCCAATGGGGAATCAAAAACCGTGTAGAATTTAATGCTTCTTAAACTCAATGCTGCCTCCTGTCGTTAAAGCGGAACCCTGCTTTCCATGAGCGGCACTTGCATTGAGGAAACTGTACTGCTTTCAGTCCTTGGTATGTGTGTCACAGAGCACCTTTTGTGGAACGACCACATATTTGACATCGCCCAAAATGCTGCTAAGTGTTAAGGTTTCCTCCGTGCGTCGCCGTCGATGCAAGAAATTTGTATCCCCTTCTGATCTGACTTTGATCTACAAAGCCTTTATTCTGCCAAAATTTCAGTACAACTCCCTTGGGCAGGTGCTCCAATAATCCACAGCGCTTTTAAAATGATAGGAGAAAAAACTATAACGGACAATTTTACATCTCTTGAGCACCGTAGCAATGTTTCCTGTCTTTCATTATTTTTCCGACATTTCTACAAACAGTGTTCTAGTGAAATAGCCAGAAGCATTCGTCCCCTTAAACAATTCAGCCGTAATAATCACGCTTCTATGAATGCCCATCAGTTTACCCTTGAGCCCGAATGCGGACGTAATGTTAAGTACAAGATTATTTCCTTAGTCGTTATTCAAGAATGGGGAATGCTCTTCCCAACCCGATTTTCCCCTCTCATTGTGATCTTCAGACATTCAAAAACAATGTGCATCGGTAACTCCTTTTAAATCCCCAACAACCTACCTAATCGCTCGTATTGTGTATATAAAAATTAAAAAAAATAAATTGGATGGCACAACGGCTCGTGAAGAACCAGGGCCTAGTGACTTACAACTCGCAACCATTCCTCTGTGCGCCTGTCGACATGAATGGAAAGGACCTACAATTTTATGCCGAATCCAAACGGCTAGACGAGGAGCACTTATTCGTGACAAGTGATACTCTTGGAGGATTTTTCAATTTCTCGCAAGAGGCAGTAGCCCTGAAAAAAACTTTTTAGTTTTTAGGTGGACGAGGCTGGGAAGCGAACCCCGACCTCCAGCGTGACAGTCGAACGCACTTACTATTACGCTACATTATTCCATTCCAATCGATTTTCGATTAAAAGTGACTCATGTCACTCACTCGCTTCGATTTCGAATTAGCTAAATCTCGGTACAGGTCACGATTTGACTTGACTGTGTATATATTCCAGTCAAATCGTGACCTGATGGTTCACGAGATGGTTCAAAAGTATGTTCTAGGCTTAAAAGGCGAGGGAGAAAAAAACTTCTATATTCTATGTGAAGAGGGATGCCAATGCTGAGCCCAGAAAGTGAAGCAAATTGGAAAAAAAAAACGAAGTAGATTTTAAAAATTTGTAGTAGATAATGAAAAATCAAAATGTAAATAGAAAAAAACTTTTTTTTTTAACAATGTTATGCGTTTAACGTGTTATACGTTTAACAATGACTACATTTTAAAGAATAAGTTTCACGTAGCTGCTACGTAGTTCACGTAGTTGATACGTAGCAGATGCATAAAATAAATAAATGTAGTAGAAATACTACATATGTAGTAAATAGTCATCTCTGCTTGTGAACCAACTCGTGAACCAATACAAATTTCGCATTTTTGGTCACCCGTGAACGTGCTCGTGAAGCTGAGTGGAGAACAAAGTGGAAAGTTTTCGTTCACGGGCAATTCACGAGCAAAATCTACGTGAACCCTTGGTGAAGCTTTTTTAAAATGTGAAACAACTTGAAAAATTTAAAAAAAATGCAACAATAGATTCTTTCATAATTAATTTACACGGCAAAGTTTTATTTTGTGGAAGGCATTTGATGCATTGAAGTTTCAAACCTCAATCGTTCACGAGCGCATTCACACGTGTGTAAGTGAAAAATGTCAAAAGTTCACTTTCTTCACAGGCGAATGTTCACTTCACGGGGAAGTAAGTACTAGGCTTTATGTTTAAGGGGTCGCTGAATCCGAATAATACAATTTTCTTTAAAGTGACTTATTTAAAAAAAGTTTTTTTTAACAAAAAAATCAACCAAGATACGGTCGCTCAAAGTAAGCCATTTTTTCATTTTTATTTACGTTTACCCCGACATTATTTTAATTCTTATTTTGTACAACAAAAATTAAATATATTTAATGAAATGAGAATGAAAAGTTAATTTTTTAAGAATAAATGATTATCTTTATAGCTTTAAACAACTCTTTTGGTTTGTAATTAATTGTGAAAAATCATGCAAGAAAATTAATTCATACAAATACAATTCATACATAAATAAATTCATAAATTCATACACATACAATTTTTCATTTCTAGATTTGATTAAATCTATTGAAATCAATCCATATTTATATTGATACTGATAGGATAAGGACTAATTTCCACAGGACTAATTGATTAAAAAGGAAGTGGAGTGAAGAATTTGAATCCTCTCGAGCGGGGGTGGAAAATATCTAAACATGGGTTGATAGCTAAAACCATGAATCAAGCTGCTTCACCAGATATTGTGGTTAGAAAAATTGGGGAGAGTACGATAACTTAGGCGCCAAGAATTGATAACGGTTTTGTGTAGAACAGTTCAATACAAGGGGGGGTCTAACTCCCCCTAATTGGGCGAGAGGGGCAATTTTATAAAAAGGTACTAAAAATGAAAAAAAATATTAAAAAATAACGGTAATACTGACAATTAAGTTTTATACGTTGTTTTAAGGCCAACACTTTTTACAATTAGCTAGTTTTTAAATCAAGAGAAATCTATGCACAAATTCGAAAAAAACGGTTTTTAAACTCAAAATTTGGGATAAAAGATAAAAAAAAATGTTTTAAGTTTAGGTAAATTTTCAAAGCAGTAAAATTATATATTATTTTTTTTTTTTTGAAATTCGTTGCTCTAAATAATTCTTAGTTAAGGATAAACCAGTGGATGTGTGGCTGCCATTGTTAAAAAAAAAAAAACAGTTTATTCTCACTAGAAAAAACTAGAAGACATAAAAGCATTTGGTTTTTTGTGTTCTATTCGAAATTGATGTATGCATTGACCGCAAAAAATAAATTTAGCACTTCATTTCACAATTTTGAAAAACATGGTCTAAATTTTTTTTTTATTTTTTGTATCACAATTTTGAGTTTGCATGCGAATTTTACAAATATTATTGACTTAAATAATTTAATTTAAATGTAGGATTTAGGAAAAGATTTCTGGCTTTCAAAACCGGTATAGTACTTTATGTTCAGTGTTGCCGTTATTTTCTTCATTTTAAGTAATTCTGTCTAAAATTGCCCCTCCCGCCCAAACGGGGGGGAGACAGACCCCCTCCTATAGTAAGAAATGGTTGTATTGAAGTGTTCTACAAAAAACCGTTATTATTTCTTGGCGCCTAAGTTATCGTACTCGTGCCGAAAAATTGCATGCGGATGTACAACCGGTTGTCACGGAAGCTGTGGTTGTAGTAAATTAAATTAGGACTAACGTGTTCTATGTTTTGTAAGAATTGCATCGGTCTAAACTGTGACCGTTCGCAAGAAACGAACATTCGAGGCGATAATATTCTTGAAGACATGGATAGAAATGAAAAATTGTATTTTAGCATTTTATGTTTGTATGAATTTATTTTCTTGTAAAATAGAAAAAATTGAAAAAATGGTTTACTTTGACCGTATCTTGGTTGATTTTCTATTAAAAACACTTTTTAAAATTGGTCACTCATTTCTATAGTTCTATTGGTGTATTAAGGAGGTATAGACGTTCAGTTCAGACATGAATTTGAACTCTTTGAAAATTATGGTCACTGGGCAAGGAACGTGGTACTTGCGTATACCTACCAAGAAAAACAAAGTTAGCTACTTTTCGAAGGTCGTCATGTTCGGCTTTGATTGAAATGGTGGTCTTTTTTAATCACAGCGACAAAATATGGCAGTTGAATTCATAGCCTAATGTGTTTTACTTATTTGCGAGTCAAAATTCAAGCTGGTTCCCATTCCCAGCACATAAAGCTGAGAATTGTTTAACTTCTTTTTTTGCGGGAATATCTATCCGAAATATAGATAGACTGCTTTGCTTTCACACAAGGAAACTGAGTTTCCGGCAACTGGGAGTTTATTGGCGAAAAGGGCAAGAAGTAAGGGGAATGAAAAAAATCTCGCCCGTCAAAGTTTGAGGAGATTTTTATCACATTCCTTCTCACACTGTCTGTAATGTGCGTTCAGCCAATAGACTTTATATGGAAAAAAAAAACAAAAATCTCCGGCGATTGGGTTTCCTTGTGTGAAAGGTACAAGGCAATTAAAGGAAAACGTCAAAAGAATCTTCAGCAACTGGTTTCCCTGTGTGAAAGGGTACATAGCTTCTGAAAAAAATGACTTTAAAATTTTTTAGAAATCGTTAACAATAATAAAAAAAATATTGCCTACCTCTGTAAAAAATTGTTTATTTTGACGTCTTTATTAGCCTACCTTATTCGTATTTTTTTTTCTATAGCTGAACGACGCAAATGGGTGCATTCAGTTCTGCACCAGCGTTTGGTCCGGATTTACATTGAACGACTTTTTTTGTTGGTATTTGGTATTGACGATTTTTGTACGTTGATGTAATTGGTTGAGATCAAGAGGTACAGTCAATATGTTCCTTCCAGTTTCCGGTGACTTTTTTATACGCCGCCCTGCAGGTATACGATTCACCACCGTTCTAAATTCATAGTCACCATCACATGTTGAACGCATTGAAATAAGCGTGGCTGAAGCTTAGTCCCCTTTAACCACACAGGGAAACCAGTTGCTGGAGATTTTTTTTGACGTTTTCCTTTAATTTCCTTGTAGCTTTCACACAAGGAAACAAAAATTGACGGTGGTTTTCGTTTGTTTCCATATAAAGTATATTGGCTGAACGCACATTATGGACTCTTTCTCCTTACTTCTTGCCTTCTCGCCTAGAAACTCCCAGTTTCCAGCAACTCAGTTTACTTGTGTGAAAGCAGTCTTACATATTTGTTTTTTGAGTTAAGGCTCTCCCAAAGCAATGCAAAACATTCGGTGCGGTGGAGAAACATCCGCAAGTCAAATTTTATTTACATTTACTTGGCGATAAATGAGAGTGCCCACACCATAGCGGCGGAAAAACATTCGCCTTTCAAACTTTCTCAATTTATGCGGGATTTGCACGCTTGACCATTGTTTTTTCTTCATTTTAAACACGTTTATGTTGCATTTATACGACTAACTACTATTTAATCCTTTCGGGACGGAATGGTATAAGACAAGGAATATTTATATGGAATTGTACCACATCCGTACCGAAAGGAGGCGAAACTTTCACAATTAATTTTGGATTTACACGGTTTGATGGGAAATTCGTCACGTTGAAATCGAAACAGCGAATAATCTTACATTGATCAATACAATTAAGGTTAATATTAGTTTTTTGTTGTAGGCTATAGATCAAGTCATCCTGATCCCACCCTTGATACTGTGGTTATTCGATACAGCATTTGTTGATGGATAAGATGTTTATTCTTCCTTCTGCTTTTATGGTCACTATTTGTGGCAAAGAAACAAAGTTACATTGATTTCTTCCCAACGTTTCGACAGGGATTGCTGTCCTCTTCAGGGGATCTTTATTTACACAGTACAAAATAACAAAATAACAATTTTAAGAACATAGTGTATGCACAAATAAATACAAAAACAATGGTTATAGTTAATAACTTACGTTAAAATAAATCAAAATAAAATGTATAAATGTTTTTTCATTGTGAAACAATAATACAAAAATATATAAATAAATATCTATAAAAAAAAGAACAAAAGCACTTCTATTGACGAAGTATTGTCAATTAAATTTGTTATTTGGCGTTTTTAGAGGAAGCGAGAGAGCAGTACACGGCTGATATGTTTTGAGTGTCTTGTTTCCTGTTCATAATGTTGGCGCTGTTTAAAATGTGGAGGGTGTAACGCTTTGAGATATGGCTTTCTTTTTGTAGAATTTAAACTCCATCGAAATCTGGTCTGTGGCCCTTCTCAATGCTATTTGTAGCAAGTGCTGTTTTTTCCGAGCTTGCATAAACTCAACTCACACAGAGTAAATTTCTTGAAATTCTGGACTTCTGCCTCAAGGAAAATAACAACCTGCAGTACAAAGACACCATATATAAGCAAATGTATGGCATGCCAATGGGAAATCCGCTGTCACCAGCTATTGCGGATTTGGTCCCAGATTATCTTCTCGATGAAGCATTTCTGAAAGTTGAAAAACCTCGCTTTATTTCCAAGTATGTAGATGATATTTTTGCTGTAATAGACTACCGCAAAATTGATGACACATTGGAAATCCTTAATAAATTTCATAATAAAATCCAGTTTACCATAGAAACGGAAAGTAATAATGCAATATCTTTTTTGGATGTGAAGATTCATCGACAAAACAGCGAACTTTTATTCAACTGGCACCAAAAAACAACAGCATCTGGAAGACTCGTCAATTTTCGATCAAATCAGGCGAAATATATCATTATTAACACAGCTACGAACCTGATAAACAAAGTCTTCCAAGACAATGGTTATCCCTGACAACTCATAAGAGGTTTGATACTGCGACAGAAAAATAAACCTCCTGGAGATGCAGAAGCTGCTGTTAATAAAGGTCTCTATAAAAGTATGGTTTATGTTCCCAAACTTGCCGAAAGCTTCAAAGAGGTCGTTCCATCCAAAACTAAAGATATACATATGGCGTACAAATCACATAACACCCTCGCACCTCTTTTTAGTAATTTCAAGGTCAAACCAGATAAAGAAAAATCTACTGATGTTGTTTATAAAATTAATTGCCTGGGAAACAAAGATTAGACGTGTAACTTGTGTTATGTAGGGACTACAAAACAGTTCCTTAAGCAAAGAATGGCCAATCATAAATCTGATTTAAATTGTGCAAGCTCGGAAAAAAACAGCACTTGCTACACTTGGCATTGAGAAGGGCCACAGACCAGATTTCGATGGAGTTAAAATTCTACAAAAGGAAAGCCATATCTCAAAGCTTTACACCCTGGAAACCCTCCATTTAAACAGCGCCAACATTATGAACAGGAAACAAGACACTCAAAACATATCAGCCGTGTACTGCTCTCTCGCTTCCTCCAAAAACGCCAAATAACAAATTTATTTGACAATACTTCGTCAATAGAAGTGCTTTTGTTCTTTTTTATATAAATATTTATTTATATATTTTTGTATTATTGTTTCACACTGAAAAAACATTTATAAATTTTATTTTGATTTATTTTAACGTAAGTTGTTAATCATAACCATTGTTTTTGTATTTATTTGTGCATACACCATGTTCTTAAAATTGTTATTTTGTTATTTTGTACTGTGTTAATAAAGATCCCCCGAAGAGGACAGCAATCCCTGTCGAAACGTTGGGAACAAATTAATGTAATAGTGACCAAAAAAGCCGAAGGAAAAATAAACATCTTATCCATCAACAAATATTTAAATCCAACTTGGTCAAATCACTCATTAAATATTCGATACAGCTTTGGAAGATCGAGTTCTCTTTTTTATCCAATCACTTGCGACAAGTTAGTTCTCTATTTTCATAAGCTAACAAAGGCAACAGTTTTACTCAGCGCCGTTGTTTTCAATATAGTTGTAATACCTTCCTCCCAGTTAAACAGCTATTTTATAAGCTTATAATCTATAAACTTTTTATGAAATAAACCTACTCCTTATTTACCTAAATATTCTGCTTTGCTTTGTTTTCATATTCAACTCCACAATTTTTGTTTAAATGTGTACATTTTCGTAGTTTATTATACGCGAAATTAGTAAATGTAACTAGCTCCACACTGTTAAACTAATAATGCATCAATCCCCTCTGTATTTGTTTTTTCATATTCATAGCCAAACTAACGAAATCATTAAACAAAAAACAATAACTTGCTTACTTATAAATATAATAAATAATAGATAACCTTTTTGTTACATGTTTTTTTTGTACTAAACCACGTTTTCATGGTTGAGACTGTCTTCAAAAATAAATAAGACATCAATAAGCCTCTGGATTTAAACTCATCACCGCGTTATAATTCTCAAAACTCTAGAAAAAAAGAAACACCCAAAAAAAAGCTAAAATAATAATTAAATTGCTCTATTGTAACTAGTACTGTCAAGTTAGACTTTCATTGGGACCTAAATCCGACGTCAAGTTTTACTTCAATATTCGATAGGGCATTGATTCACGAGTCTAAAACCACATTTTGAACAACTGTACCTAGATTCATTTTGCCGCCATTTTGTGTTTAATGTTCATTATGATTTTTTTTTATAACTCGCGCATTTTTACCACAAAACTGTAAAATTAAAAAATAAAGATAAATAAAGTGTACCCCGCTTTATGGTCCACAAGAAGTGTGTTCAAAGTTAAAGAAATGACAACAGGCCTATTTCTTAATGCGACGAGAAAACTAAACGTGAGACAAGATCTCGTCGTAGTTATCAAAACAATTATGCGACAGATTTATGCAAAAAAACGAGGGTGTGAAAGAGAACCATAAAGAAGATGAACATGTTCGTCTTAGTGTCTGCATTATGGCACTTCCTATAATCTGCTTCTACGAAGATCTTCTGCATTTTGGTGTTCCCTCTTTATTCAACAAATGTAAATTTTATATTTGCATCCCCTTTTTTTTTTACAGAAGTCAGACGAACATACGTGTAAATCCACCTTTAAGCCTCTCCCAAACCAACGCGAAAGCTGTGCAAAACATTCGCCAATGGCAGTTTTTGTTATTTGAGGTGCGTTTTATTGGCAATTTATTGTAAGCCTAGTTACCTTTCACACAAGGAAACTGAGTTGCCAACAACTGGGAGTTTGTAGGGGAGAAGGGTGATTGAAAAAAATCTCACCGGTCACGTTTGAAGACATTTTTGTCACATTCCTTCTCACATTGTCCGTAATTTATGTTCACCTAATAGATTTTTTAACGAAAAAAAACATAATTGTGTATACAGTTAACTCCGCTTAACTGCACTCCGCTTAACTGAAAGCAGAATTTTTGAAACAGCGTTTTTGAGAATTGGTTGTTGTTGTTTTTGAGAATTGTACCTACATTTTTTTTTATTTTCAGGGTGAATGAAATTTAATTTGTTTTGACTAAACTCCGCTTATTTGAAACAAGTTTCAATTATGCGAAGTTCGGTTAACTGAAAACTCCGCTTAACTGAAACAAATGTTTTGCAATTATGGTGTTCCAATTAAGCGGAGTCGACTGTACTTCTTTTTTGTCATCGTTGCTAAGATTTGCGTCAATTTCGCGTTGGTTTTCAATCAAGCTTCAATACAACATGTAAACGGGGTAGTAGATAAACCAAAGCCATAACACCCCGCCTCCACAGGCCATACAGATGTCCAACATCACAACCACAATCCAATCAACAAACAGTGCATTTTTACTCACTGGGCAAATCATATCATGTCGTTCATTAGCCTTTCACAACTACTTCTATCTTTTACTACAAAATTCACTTACACATTCACGAAAAACCAGAAAAAAACTCACACGCACATGAAACGTCTCTTCATGGCCAAGCTTTGAACAGCCCTCCATATCTTGTTCAAAACGTTATTTTTTTCGTGTTCCCTTTCACACATGGAAACCAGTTGCTGGAGATTTTGTTGACGTTTTCTTTTAATTGCCTTGTACCTTTCACACAAGGAAGCTAAATTGCCGGAGATTTTTCGTTTGTTTCCATATAAATTCTGTTGGCTGAACGCACATTGCGGACAGTGTGAGGAGGAATGTGATTAAAATCTCCTCAAACGTTGACCGGGAAGATTTTTCTTATTCCCCTTACTTCTTGCCCTTCTCGCCCAAAAACTCCCAGTTGCCGACAACTCAGTTTCCGTATGTAAAAGACTGCTTTTTCTCCCCGCTCAACGTTTGAAGAGATTTTTATCACATTTAGTCCCCTTTCACACAGGGAAACCAGTTGCTGGTGATTTTTTTGACGTTTTCCTTTAATTGCCTTGTAGCTTTCACACAAGGGAACTGAATTGCCAGAGATTTTTGTTTGTTTCCATATAAAGTCTATTGGCTGAACGCATACTACGGACAGTGTGAGAAGGAATGTGCAAAAATCTCCTCAATCGTTGACTGGGGAGATTTTTTACATTCCCATTACTTTTTGCCCTTCTCACCTACAATTTCCCATTTGACGGCAACTCAGTTTCCTTGTGTGAATCTGTGAAAGCAGTCTTAGGAGTCTAGGTTCTATGACCCCTTTCACACAAGGAAACTGAGTTGCCGGGGATTTTTTGTTTCTAGGCGAGAAGGGCGTAAAAGGAAGACATAAAATTTCCCCTCACACCCTTCTCGTCCACAAACTAGCCAGTTTCTGGCAACTCAGTTTCCTTGTGTGATAGCCGTCTATCTGAACAACAAAAATGTGAACAAAAAACGACTGACAAATTAGTTCTGTTTGGTTACATGAAATTAGAACCAAACGTTGTGAATATATAGTGTAGTATCTCGGAAGCTTGTGACGCAAGTAAAACATATATACAAAAACTGGACTCTACGTAATTTAAGTGTGTGAAATACTAAAATTAATTGCGCAAAATTATAGTCACATAAAGTACACTTTAAAATGATTTTAGTAGATACTAAAATCAAAATTAGTATTTTGACAATTATAGTCGTAATAGAGCCCACTTTATCGTTAGCGGCTTGTGATAAATTTAATACCGAGGAAAGTACCTTTTATCTTTTAAAATGGGGTTCAGTTGAGCCAAAGTACCTATCTGTTAGTCGCATGGCATTCTAAAATGTCTTCAATTGATTTCTGAAATCCAAAAATTGCTGAAAGAAGAATTAAACTCTCGATGCTGATTTCAAAAGATCACTCTGTATGGTCTTCTAAATTTCGTCCTCACTTAACCTTCATATACAAAAAAATGCAACAAAATTATAAATAACTCATGAATGTAGGTACCTACATATGTTTGTGGTTTATTGGATACATTTTCATCATTCATTTTTTTGTTTGACAATTCTGCTGTCTTCTTTCGTTTGTTTTAAAAAAAATATACCTAAGTTTATTATAACAAAATATTTGAAGCTATTTGTGTAGTAATCTTATAAAAATATAAAACCAATAATTTGTAAATAAGATCTGTCTGTATTCATTGAGCCAAAATTGTCGTAAATTGTAGTTTAGTAAAACCTGGGTTTATCGGCGACTATGACCCAATGACGTTTTTTGAAAGAATGTTTACAATAAATAACTTAAAATTAAGGGATTCGTGAGAATTAAGCAGTAAATTTCATAATTTCTTTTCTTTGTCTTCTTTGGCAAAAAAAAAACGAAGGGGGTGGATTCACAAAACGTGGACTAGTAAAACGTGGATCCGGGTTCACCAAATGTGGGTTTAAAAAATGTGGATTCATAAAAGGTGGATTCGCAGTTTTTAATTTTTTATTAATTTGTTATGTACATATCATGGTTATAAAAAATATATTTGATTTTGGACTTATAAAAATAAAAATTGACAAATTGTGTGATATCGGAAAAAAAATATACTTAGAATATTTCTTTATCTACTTTGCAAACATGGAGCAACGTTACCCTATGAAGTTATTGATATTGGGAAAAAGTTTTCTAGAGTAATTCGGATGTCATTACGATATTTCCAAAAAAGACCCGAGCAACGCCGGGTGTTTTCCGCTAGAAATAGAATGGCATCCACTTCAGCAGCAGCAAACAAAAAATTCTGGGAAGATTTAACAAAAAAAATCCGTTCCTGGTAACTGTGATAATTTGTATGAAAAAATTAAATTAAATTCTTAAGGAAATTCATTCTGCATGCAAATATGAGAATTAATTTTAAATTTATAATTAAATTATAAATAAAGTTATTTTAATTTTTATTTTCTAGAGAACTATTTATTATTACTTTGAGTTTGTGTAAATATTGAGGCTGATTTTTATGTTTTTATTAAAAAAAAAATTTTGGAGATTAATAAACATTTTTACGGCTACATGAAATTTGGCCCCAATAAAAAATGGCACCAAACGAAAAAAATGGCCCCGAATTTGGGGCTTTTTTCATAATGAAAAATGTCCCCATTTTCTAAAGTGAAAAATGGCCCCAAACTAATGAAAAATGGCCCCAAACACAAAATGAAAAATTGCCCCAAAGTTAATATAAGAAGCAACAACAAGAGACAAATTACAATCGCACAAAAAATGTTTTGCGTCAGCTTGGGAGACCATAAAAAGTAGTTTGCCTGGCCCGCTTCGCGGTTTCAAGGATTTTAACTCCCTTTTCGGGTCCTCTGTCCCGCTCAGGCGACTCCGTCGCTTAGGGCATGCTCAGTCGTCTGGCAGGCGCCTATGTTGTTAGTCGGTCTGCTATCAAAGTTTTTTTTAAAAAGTATTTTGGTTTTAGAATAAAAGTTGGGGCCATTTTATCACCCCAAAATTAAAAATGAAAAAAGGCCCCAAAACAATGAAAAAATTTTTTTTTGTTTTTGTTGTTTCCCATATAAATTTTTGAGGCCATTTTATATTTTAAGTTTGGGGCCAAATTTCGTGTAGCCCATTTTTACTGTTCTCTTTTTTATCAAAACAAAAAATTGTTATGAAGTCTGTCCTTTTTTTAAAAATAAATATTCCATTTGTCGTTTATGTTACGTTACGGGTACCCGGGTACTTGGACATTTCGGGTATTACCAGGTCAGAATCAAGAGCTCTATTGCAAATACGGGCCTTAACGAGCATGAGCTCTTGTTTGCAATTCAAATTAAAGTCGAGTCAGTTGGTAGTTTTGCCTGGAAAGTCTTGGAGTAGTTTTGAAAACTTTTCATTTTAATAGATTTTGGGGTGCTCTTTCCGAATTTTCACTTTACCACCTCGCACCTTTGCCACTAACGCCGCCATTCAAGGTCAAATTTCGAAAATATCAGTTTTTCGCATAAAACTCCGAAACAGTAAATGCTTTCGAAAAGTATTTCATACAAAACTTGTAGTTTTTTTGATTCTGAAGAAAAAAAGTTATAACAATTTTTTTCTTACGGCTCACCGTTAAGAAGATATCAACATTTCAAAAAACATAAAATGTCGAAAATTAACGTTTTTCGCGTATAACTCCTTAACGGTTGAGAAGATCTGAATGCAAAGTTTGTACATTATGCAACCCTCTATAGGAAACAATTATTATTTTTTTCTTACAAACAACCGTTTTAAAGATATAATTATTTTAAAGGTTTGACAAAAATTCTAAATTTTTGGTGTTTCAAGTTTTACTCTTAAATGACGAAGTTGTCGAGAAAAAACTTAGACTCAATTTGTAGAGCATAATATTCGATAGAAAATAGCGTTGACAGTTTTTCGTTAAATAGCGTCAAATGTCAAAAAATCGTGTTTTTCCATATATCTTTTAAACGGCACGTTATATCGAAAAATTGTATGAATAAAAATTAAACATAATGTAGCTCTTTATAAGCTTGCATTAACGATTTTTTCTAGCAGACATAATTTGTATTATTATCATTATTTCAAGAAATCACAAGAAGTCGAAAATACCGGTTTTTAGCCCTTTTCTATTTTGTAGAATATACTATTTTCTAGAAGAAATTATGATACTTTTTTACGTATAACACATCAGATGCAAGATATTTGCGACCTCAAAAATGTAAAACAGGATTTTTGAATAAAACAAATAAAAAAACATTGTCTAGAATATGAAGTTATGAATATTATATGATTATGAATACATAAATACAGAAATATGAAAAACATAACGTGAATACGTACAAAAAAGTTCCTACCAACATTTAAGTAGGTCAATAGTTTACGAGATTTCGAGATGAGGAAAATTAGTTTGAAGAGAAAAGAAGTTTAAGGTAAGATTTTACAAATTAGAGCATTCCATGAATTTGTGAAACTTATATTACAATAATTGTAATGCGTATCGTTATAAAACATACGTATACGTCTAGTGTCTAATTAACTCATTAATTTCAAAATGTTCTCTAAGAGGTTCAATAGGAAAATAAGAACCCTGTAAATTTATTTTAATCAGATTAAATTAATCATTATTAAAATAATCATGATTAAAAATTAATCTTAATTATGATTAATGGCGTTAATTATTAATCATTAATTGATTAACTTGATTAAAAACTACACTTACAAAAAAAAATCTGAATTAAAAAAAAAATATTAATTTTTTCAATTTTTTTGTTTTCATTTCAAGTCTGTAAATAATGAGAAAAAGTCAACGAAAATTGAGATTTTTGTTTTCATTTTGATGATTTCAGAATTTGTTGCTTTAATTAATTCGAACAAATTTGACCATACGGTATGGGTAAACAGTTTGAAGAAGCAATTTGAAAATTTGCAAGACTATTGTTAGCCTGTTTGTCTAAAAAACCTCATACTAGCATTAGTCTTGTAGTCAATATTTGTAAAGCAAAACAATATTTACGGAAATACAACAAAAAAACATTTAGTTCGCACTTTTTTGAAACTAACTGTAGAGTAAAAAAAATTTTCATAAAATTTTCAAATAATCTTGTATAAAGAATTTATTAAAGAAAGATTTCAAAAATGCACTTAAATTTTATGTGGTGTCATTATTTGCTGAGAAATTGGTGTCCAATACAAGATTATCTTTTTCTTCGATAATTATATCATAACAACAACCTGTTTCAATTTCATTGAAAAAGATAAAAAAAAAACATATTTTTTGCACCACCCTGATGGGAAAACAATTCTTATTCTATCATTACACGTTTAAGTTTTAGTCTTATAAAAATAATCATTAAAAAATACCACCAATTCATGTGCAATTTTTATATATTGCACCAAGACCTAAAAATATGGAAAAAAAAGTTTATCACTGAACGAAACTGAACAAAATTATTTTTAAATCACATGGTTGTTAACTGACCATTTAAAAAAAAAACTGAGCAGGTGTGTGATATTTGAACCCCTTTCAAAAGGTTGAAATTTTCTTACGATCTCTGTTTTTTTGTTGTTGTATGCCTTTTAATATACGATAACCAACAAAATAACATTTGCTAAACATAACTTTTAAAAAATCTAGCCCGAGAAATCTGAATCTCACACTTTTTCTTAGCTCAATCTACCATCATTTGGACATAGTTAAAATACTTAATCAAATAATCAAATTAATGATTAATGATTATGATTAAAAATCATAATCATTTTAAATTTGATTATGATTAATTAATCATAATCAAATTGTTTGATTATGATTTTTAATCATTAATTTTTAATCGTTAATCAGATTAACTTTTGGCCAACACTGGTACTTAGTATATTTCTTCTTTATTGTACATTTACAAGTACATATGTATATAAAATTTGTATTATAAACCTATACTCTGTCCAATAAATATGTACAGTACAAGGAAGATAGGACGTTTGTATCTCACTCTAACTGCAAAGGAATCCAATTTAGTTGTGTGAAAGAAATAAATAATTGTCAAGGGTTTCTGTACTGCATACTCAAAAAATTCAAAAAGCTCAGAAGGACTGCCATCTATGCTGTATTATTAGGTTAAAACAAAGAAATTCATTTTACAAAAATTATTAATTGAATTCTTAAAAATACAAATCCCAAAATCTAGAATCAAAAATTATTATATCTCAGATATTGAAAATCTGGAAAATGTCAAGAGTTTTTATATGTCAACTGAAATAAATTGATCTTATCTTTTTCGACACCACCATTTGTCATTATTTGCTGAGAAATTGGTGTCCAAGACAAGATTATCTTTTTCTTCGATAATTCTATCATAACAACAACCTGTTTCAATTTCATTGAAAAAGATAAAAAAAAAACATATTTTTTGCACCACCCTGATGGGAAAACAATTCTTATTCTATCATTACACGTTTAAGTTTTAGTCTTATAAAAATAATCATTAAAAAATACCACCAATTCATGTGCAATTTTTATATATTGCACCAAGACCTAAAAATATGTAAATAAAAGTTTATCACTGAACGAATCTGAACAAAATTATTTTTAAATCACATGGTTGTTAACTGACCATTTTAAAAAAAATTGAACAGGTGTGTGATATTTGAACCCCTTTCAAAATGTTGAAATTTTCTTTAGATCTCTGTTTTTTTTTGTTGTATACCTTTTAATATACGATAACCAACAAAATAACATTTGATAATAATAACTTTTAAAAAATCTAGCCCGAGAAATCTGAATCTCACACTTTTTCTTAGCTCAATCTACCATCATTTGGACATAGTTTAAATACTTAATCAAATAATAAAATTAATGATTAATGATTATGATTAAAAATCATAATCATTTTAAATTTGATTATGATTAATTAATCGTAATCAAATTTTTTGATTATGATTTTTAATCATTAATTTTTAATCGTTAATCAGATTAACTTTTGGCCAACACTGGCTACTTAGTATATTTCTTCTTTATTGTACATGTACAAGTACATATGTATATAAAATTTGTATTATAAACCTATACTCTGTCCAATAAATATGTACAGTACAAGGAAGATAGGACGTTTGTATCTCACTCTAACTGCAAAGGAATCCAATTTAGTTGTGTGAAAGAAATAAATAATTGTCAAGGGTTTCTGTACTGCATACTCAAATAATTCAAAAAGCTCAGAAGGCCTGCCATCTATGCTTTATTATTTAGCTTAAAACAAAGAAATTCATTTTACAAAAATTATTAATTGAATTCTTAAAATACAAATCCTAAAATCTAGAATCAAAAATTATTATATCTCAGATATTGAAAATCTGGAAAATGTCAAGAGTTTTTATATGTCAGCTGCAATAAAATGATTTTTTTTTTCGACACCACCAAGCGGTAAGATAAAAGGCGCGTTTTTTTTAACAAAAAAAAAACAAATGCATTCTTCCAATAAACAAAGGATAATAAATATAATATATAAGGAACTTAATTTCAATGTAAAAAACACAACTCCATATCACATTATTTCATTTGACGACAAGTAACTGCTTGTGCATTCGTCATTTAAACTTATTTATGTAGGTATGTACAGTACATATGTGCATAGGTTCAAGAGTTAAAGGGAAAACACAGTTTATCTTTCACAGCACTAAAAAATAAGTTTGAGCATTTAATTTTTTCGTTTCGCAACCAGAAATCAAAACGATTATAAGTAAACACACTATATTAATACTTAACATCAATTATGAGCCAAACCGAATGCTCTCGAAAATCCACTCAAATAAACCCTTTTTCTTATTTCAATAAGCCAAATATTTTTTTTAATGTCTTTTTATTTTTTTCCAATCTACCAAGAAAAAACTAAATCTATGAAACAAAAAAAAAGCAAACGGTAACAATTTTGTCTTCAAGTATCCTTAAAAGCGTATAAAAAGCTTCCATTCTGAAAGCTCCCTTATAAAATCCAAAGAAAAATATGCATTTGGAAGCATTACTAATGCCACGGTAACTCTGATTTTATGTGCTTATTTTTGGCACACACAAAGAGGTTTGTTAACGAGGATTCGAAATACGATCAGTACGGCTCGAGCCGTTCAAAAGGCATGTCATAGTGGGGTGTACGCTTAATAATACGAGAAAATGTACATACAGACAGTGGTTATTTAAGGGGATTTGAGATATTTTTATATGCAGCAGGCACGCTTTTGAGAAGGATAGCTCTCCCATAAAGGCCTGTACTGCACATATTTATTGGACATACGACAGAGTACTATAATTCTGGTTTACGGCAGAACAGGACCAGACGATAATATGTGCAGCTGTTCAGCAATAATTACTAACAATTGCCGTTCAATAATAAATAAAATCAAAATAAATCAGTTTGTTTTGGTTATTTTATTATTTTCTGCACTTGCAAATCTATTTCATTTTTGCAATTTGCTTCACTTTTTGGTCATCGTTGTTCGGGATGCATATTGCCAAACTGTATATCAGCACAGATCTCCCTAGTCTATGCTCGACCATTTGCTACTCACCTTATTTGGCTCAAAATGAGCAAACTGTATTCGATCACAAAAATATTAAAAATTTTATAAACAAAATGTTAAAGCAAACGATATGCTGTTACAGATCGTTCTTTGGTGATATACATATGTCATTTTCCAGACTGCTCTCTGGTTTGTCCCCAAAACAACTATGTGCTACATATTTATATTTTTTATTTATAATTTCAAAATTACCCAAGGTGCCCAGCCCACACTATATTAGTGCGACTAAAAAAGAATCTCTATACTTGACAGTGCGTCCGAAATTGGGCTCGATGGTAAACTGATGTGCATTCCTAGAAGTACGAGTATTACGGTTGAATTTTTTAGAACAGGAATGCAGCTGGCTATTTCACTGCTACAATGTTTATAAAAGTAACGGTAAAATAACGTTGGACATGAAACATTGCGGCGGTGGCCGAGGGATGCAAATGTTTCTGTTATATTTCTGTCACCTATCATTTTCAAGGCTCCTTTCTGAATCCTATCTAAGAGACTCAATTGTGTTATTGGGGCACCTGCCTAAATATGAGAATTATACTTTCGGACGGATAAATGCTTTATAGGTTACAGCCAGATCAGAAGGGGAGACACATTTCTTGCATCGCCGAAGAAAACCTAAGCACTTAACCGCATTTTTGGCGACGTCGAATATGTGATCATTCCACAGAAGGTGGTTTGTGATACACATACCGAGGACTGAAAGCTTTTCGGTTTCCTAAATACAAGTACCGCTCTTGGATAGCGGCATTGGGGGTGTGTTTCGTTTTGACGACAGTAGACAGCATTGAGTTTTTGAAGCATTAAATTCTACGCGGTTTTTGATTACCCATTGGACAATGCTGTCGAGATCAGAATCTAATGAGATAATCATATGCTGCCGTTCAAGTTCCACATCCGAAGGACATGGGAGTGAATCTGAAAACGAATATGAGAAGCTGATGGTGCTTTCATCAGCGAAACAGTTTAATGGATTAGAAGTTTCAGACAAAAGATCATTTATGAATATAAGGAAAAGAGTCGGAGACGAAACGGAGCCCTGGGGCACACCAGCATTTATTTTGTGAATTTCAGACTTGAAACCGTCTAGTATAACTTGTATTGATCGGTCCGAAAGGTAATTTCTAATCCAACGAAGTAATTCATCAATACCAAATGCGCCCATTTTGGATATGAGAGCTTGATGTCAAACTCTATCAAACGCTTAAGAAATATCAAGCGCAACAATCTTACTTTCTCCAAAATGATGTACAGATTTGTTCCACTGTTGGTTTACAATATAAATAAACATTAATTAACACGGTTCGGACCAGAAATAAGAATTAAAATAGGCAACCAAAATAATTTTCAAAGGTGACAGAAAAAATTAGCTCGCACTCGTATTTTTGCTATAGATCCGTTTATCTAGTTTATCGAAAATTGGTATAAACTAACACAATTTCGTACGCAATTAAATAGAAATCGAGGTAATTTGAGATGATTTTGAAATTAATCATTGCATGGGAAA
Source organism: Melangyna quadrimaculata (assembly GCA_949320155.1). Lineage (NCBI taxonomy): Eukaryota > Metazoa > Arthropoda > Insecta > Diptera > Syrphidae > Melangyna > Melangyna quadrimaculata. The sequence continues at coordinate 36,776 of CASGHW010000194.1, forward strand.
CTGTGTAATTTTAAAGACGATTTCGCAATTTCGTCACTGGGAATATACTACCTACTAAAGATTTTATTGTGAAATTTTCTACGATAAAAAAGTACCTAAACGTCATAAAGCAATTGAGACTAAAAACAAATGTGTGTCTAACCAATAGAACCATAGTGTGTGAGTCTATTAAAAATAAAATATTAAATAATACGTCAAACAAAAAACTATAAAGGAATTCCTCTTTCTTTCATTGCAATTTGAAGTTTTAAAATAAAAAAAAAAAAATAAAATACAAATATTTCTTTAACCTACAAGATGCGCGAAGAGTTAAACATTCATTACTTCCTCACTCACCGCTCGTGATTTTCATGTAATTTCAGATACTCCTAGAGGGTCTTGAGCATCATCTTACATAACATCAATTAGTTGACCTTTTGTCAGAAAAAAAAAATAAAATAAAAAAAGATCCATAGATATCGAATTTTCTCCGGATGCGATGCACACAGAATTATTATTTTCTTCAATGAACTCGGAGAGACTTGAGGAACACTTGAGGTGTTGATAATTATTATTTTTTTTTGTATAGTTTTATGGGCAGTATTTCATAAGATTATATGGAGACGGATGTGATGTTGAAGACGACTTTAAGAGCAGTGTCATTTTTAGCTTCACATCATCATCGTCATCTTCAGTGCTGCGCGCTGCCACCGCCCTGCTACGGCGCGTCGCATCAATAGCCTCACGAACGGCGGACGCAACGCGGGCGGCGACGCAACGGGGCAAACCTAAGTAGGTTGATTAGCATGACGAAGACCCACCAGTCAGTGGCTGTGGCTGGAATATGAAATTAATGGATAAACGACAAAAGTTAATGAGCTATTTTGAAAGTCTTTTAAAAGTCCCATCATCATAACGCTAGGTAAATAAAAACGAAATTTATTTTGTTTTCTTTTCTTATTAAAAATGTTAATTCGAGATGCTAATACAGAAACATTGTTTGATTACACCAACGTGCGTCACATCGGCCGGCGGCGGCGCGGCATCGGCGTCGGTCGTGTAAGATGATTAAGCTTCATTCAAACTAAATAAGCAATAAAATGCAGGACTGTGGGTCATAAGAATGTACCTTCTCTAATACTTAAATGGCTTAGAATTTCAAAGGTCTTATGTGCTTTAAAACATGGATATAATTAATAAAATTAAAATTTATAAATTGCTTAAAAAGCTCTGAAAATGTTTAAAGTTAAAAATTGCTGATATCTTGAATTTACATTTATTTCTATAAAAACAATTTTTTCTAATGTTCCTACCTGTATACAATTTTATTTTTTAAATAATGGTTTTAGTATCTACCTACATATATCAACCTATACCAATTTTAATAATCTAGTAATCTTCGCTAAAACAAGAACCCGCTTTGAAGATTGTATTGAAAAACTAAAATATTTTGTTTCGGAATTTATGTATACAATATTATTTCAACGTTAAGGGGCTCCTAGTACAATTTTGATCGAATTTTGCGTCGTTTATGAGAAAATATAAAATTAAAAAAAAAAAAGTAATAAACGTATGACGGGATCACACGGATATACACCTTAAACTCTTGCGGCTAAGAATTTTAGACATACATTTGGGTGATTCTACAAATGATGGAATTTTCTACGGCCACGCTGATATTTTGAAAACGGTTCAATCAGTCAATCTGATTTTTTTTACAGCAGTCAATCTAGTCGATACCCACATTTACAAAAAAATTATCAAGATCTGATACATTTTCATTGCCCAAAATATTCTTCAAAGTGCCTAATTCTCAGTCCCCTGACTGTTCTTTTATTGTTATGTCCATACTAAAACCAACAATAAATTAATGACCTTATGTAATAAATCTTTATTATGACGTTAACAAACCTTTCATAACTATTTATTTTCTTACAAAAAAAATCATTAAACTTTGTCCCCCGTGTTTCTTATCAGTCCCCTGGCAGATTGAAACAGTCAAAAATTTGAAATTTCGATAACTTACTAATGTACCGATCGAAGTTTCAGATATTGTATATTGAAGTTTCAAATCTCGTTAACACATAATCGTAAAAGTTCATTGCGTCCGTTATGTTTGTCAGTTGTGAAGAAGGCACTTGTGATAGAAAACGTGGAATGTCCACTGAGTTTCTCAGTCCCCTGGAAGGATTTCGCAAAAATTTCGTATGAAAGCATGCACATTTTGTAGCGCTATTGTATAGGCCTAGTGAAACCACAGCATAAACAATTTTTTTTTTTCTTATGTCAAATAAAACGTTACAAAGACTATGAAAACACTCAGTCCCCTGGCCTCAGTCCCCTGGCACTTTTTTTAATAAAATGTGCTTAATTGAGGCAATTTTTTTAAATTCATTACTTACTTCTTTATTTAACGTTCCTAAAAATAAATTATTTAACACAAAAAAAAATTATTTACCACGATTTTTAGTAAATTTTCATTAGAAACAACAGAAATAAAACATAAAAATTACTCTGGATACTTTTATGTATTTTTTCTTAAGGATTTACTATGTATTGTGTGTATACATTATATTATACTCTGCTCAGTTTGTATTTTCAGTACAGGTCTTAAGGGAGAGCTCTTTCAAGCATACACGTGCTGGCTGGTGTTTGCATTGCACTCAACTTAAGAAATTACCTGTGAAATAAAAAACAGAACTGAGCCCCTGACTTCCGTTAAAATTGTTTGTAATATTCCATAAACCCACGTACATCCCAACATGACCTGTCTGCTCCGTGGTTGTGAGCTGTGAGGAGACTGAAACAATATACACACTCTCGCTCGCTTAATGTGTTTATTAAAAACAACACATTGATTCAGAGTTCCCATACGACGGGGGAGGTAAATTCTAGTACCTTTTTCTTTGGTTTTTGCTATGTGGCTTTTAGAATTATAGCTTTATAAAAGCGTTTGGGAGCATATATTTTATGTTTTAGGAAAAAAGTGTTGTTTCTTCGAGTTTTTCTGCTTACATATTTTCCTTTTATTTTTTTTTTTCTTGGTTAAAATGCTGCTATACAATATTTGTTGGGTGCTTTTTTAAGGAACAATTACTATTTCAGCAAGTTTTTGATGGAGTTCGGTACATTAATTAATTGCAATTGGAATTGCCAAATATTCTTCGTGAAAATAAAAAATTAAAGGATAAGGTTTCGTGTTTGTTGTAATATTTTACCAAGGGTTTATAAAATAAAATATATTTCCTTTCTAAAAATTCTTATAAGACATTACTAATCCTTTTTCCTGAAATAAATCTTATAATCTAATCTAACCTAATCCTTTAAAGTCAGAAAAAAGAAGAGAGTAGCAACAGCAACTACTCGTCGGAGTGATAAAATGTTTTTTTTTAATTCAATTTATTTTTTCTGTGGTTTATTTTTACGTAAAAAGAGATTTCTGGGGAACTCTTAAAAAAACGCGCCTACTAACTTTCCTCTTGGTGGGGTGTGGAAAAAGATAGATTTATTTTTATTTGCATTTACATTATTTTTTTTTTAGATTTAGTTTACGATCTACATTTTTTCTTTTTATGAAATCTAAATTAGCAGTTGGTAACCCTACTGACATGTGAATGAGAAAGAAGAGGGAAATATGCCAATTTATAATGTGCGATACGAGATATAAGAGATAGCTTATTGAAATATATAAAAGTAAGCGAGAGGAGAATACGAACTGAACAGATTATAATAAAATGTATACGCTACTTGCTGACCCGGCGAACTTCGTTCCGCCTAAATTTCGTTAATGTAATGAAATTAATAATTCCGAGCATTCATAATGCTGTTTCATGTAATTTAATCATGAATAACGATGGCAATTCAAATGCATTGCACTTCTTACTGCGATTCACAATAAGAAATATGGAATTATGTACATTTCAGGGGAGCACTACAATATCTCGCAAACTTAAATCTCGAATAATGAAATCTCGATTTTTTTATAATTCTCGAAATACGAAATCTCGCAAACTAATAAACTCGCAATAACAAAATCTGAACAATAACAATCTCGCATTTACATTTCACAACCAAAAATCTCGCAAGTTTTAACTAAAATCTCGCAAACTAAAATCTCGCATTATCACATCACGTTGGAAAATTTCGCAATGAAAAATGAAATCCTGCGAATTAAAAATTAGAGGCCAAAAAGGAATCCTTAAACGCGATACGCGGGTCTCCCCAAGGTACTGTTTATTACAAATAAACTGAAAGCACACTAACTAACAACCTAGATGCCTGCCTGGCGACTGAGCATACCCTAAGCAGAGCGACCGAGTAGCGTGGGCGAGACCGAGGACACAAAAAGGGCGGTAAAATCCTTGAACCCGCGAAGCGGGCCACTCAATGTACTGTTCATTGTACATAAACTGAAAGCACACTAACTGACTTCCTAAAAAGGTATACATTTCACTAATACAGTCTCTAAATCAGAAGTTACAACCATTTAAACTCAATCAGTCATGGTTTTAAGAAAAATTAAAATTAATTCCTTTTTTATTTTTTGTATTGTTTTGTTTGTTTATTTTATGATTTTTTTGGTATTTTTTTTTTTTTTATTTTTTAAACCCAGTTCATTTATAAAATTTGTTCAAATGTGCCCCTCCCGCACGTATGCCAGCTCGAACGCGTTTAAAAAACTGTTTTTTTAAATTTCTTGTGCTTGGCGAGTTGCTTATTTCTGCAGCAGAAACCTGAATACGTTGCTGGAGTTCACGAATGTTTGAAATGAGCTTAGCATAGACTTTTTTCCTTGAGACAGCCCCAATATAAAGTCCAACGGATAAAGCTCTGGTTACCGAGGTGGCCATAAAATTAGTACACCACGCCCAATCCATCGTTTATGGTAAGAATTATCCAAAAAACGTCTCACATTAAT